>LPNX010870601.1:244466-429853 GCA_001517045.1 Pseudotsuga menziesii
TTTTGGATCATGATTCTCGAAAACTTGAGCCAAAAGAGAAGAGGATCAATGAAACTGAGAACGTGTTCGACGTTGATCTTTAGGATCACCGGCAAGATCACCAGCTGCTTCACATGTTGAATGGACCCATAGAGGAAGTATTGGTGCTGGTGCAATTGGAGGAACATGAGCAGGCGGAGGTGGATTTTCATCGTCACTGTCATCATCAGAAACTGGAGTTGGAAACCTGTCAAGGAAGCTGGAAGAAGAAGAAGAAGAAGGCACAATCGTCGAATCAGGCTCGCAGGCCAAAGATGGCACACCCGCCAAGTTAGGCTCGCAGGACAAGAGATTTTCATCAAATTTAACATCTCTTCTAATGATTATATCGTGATAATGTGGCTGAAGAATTCTATAACCTTTTACATCTTCAGAATATCCAACAAATATGCACTTTTCACTTTTAAGCTGCAATTCTTTCCGTTTTTCATCCGGAATGTGAGCCCATGCTTCACAACCAAACACACGAAAGTGACTTACATCTGGTTTAATTTTACTCCATGCTTCTTCCGATGTTATACCCTGTAAAACTTTAGTGGGTGTGCGATTAACTATGTAATTTGCACAATTTATGGCCTCAGCCCAATATTGAAGACTTAGTCCCTTAGATTGGATCATACAATTAGCCATTTCTTTTAAAGTGTGGTTCTTCCTTTCAGCTACACCATTTTGTTATGGTGTATATGGAACAGTGTGCTGTTGTTGGATTCCTTGTTCAGTGCAAAAAGTAGTGAACTTGTTTTTAACATATTCTCCTCCATTGTCAAATCTTAACTTAATAATTCGATGACCAGATTGTTTTTCAACAAGGGCCTTGTAGGCCAAGAACATGTTAAATACTTCGCTCTTAATTTTTAAGAAGTAAACCCAAGTGCGTCTGGAGTAGTCATCAATGAAAGTTAAGAAATATTTGAAACTAGAAAAGGAAGTAGATGGAAGAGGGCCACACAAGTCACTATGCACAAGCTCCAAGGGAACCGAGGCATGCCAAGAGGCACGTTTGTCAAAACTGTACCGATGATGTTTTTCGAATACGCAACCAAAACAAACACCATCCTTGCAAGATATCAGTGGAAGACTAGTCACCATATTGTCTTTACATAGTTGTTGCAATGAGCGATAATTTAAGTGACCAAATCGCTCATGCCAAAGTTTGCTCATGTTATCACTATGAGCAACAAAAACTAAAGGAACAGGTGATGACCCAAAGTTGTTAAATTTGTACAACCTGGTAATATCATCAACAGTTCCAGTAGCAAGGACATTTTGAGGATTTTTAAAATCCTTGATTACAACTTGGTGAGGTGTAAACGTCATAGTTTTACCTTCACCTGAATGAGTAATTTGATAGACTGATAACAAATTGCAGGAAATTTTTGGAACACATAGTACATCACTGAAATGACCATTTTCTACTGGAAGTGTTCCAGATCCTACAACACTTAGAGATCTATCATCACCAACAAATATTTGTTTGGTGTTACATTCATGCATAGTAGAAAAGATGGCTTGATCCTTAGCCATATGATAAGATGCTCCAGAATCAATGAGCCATTCATTTGAAGTAGAAGAAGAAGATGCAGTATAAGAGTAACCAGAAGCACAAAGTGCATGTCCATGAGTGTTAGATTCTGAAGACGAATCTAGGCTGATGTGGTGCTTCTTCGTTGCTGCTTCCAAGGCTGCCATCTTTTTAAAACATTTAGATTCATCATGATTATCTTTCCCACAAAAATTGTAATGACGCTCAGTCTTCTTTCCTTTTTGCTTGGATCCTTTGTCATTTTTTGAAGAAGGAGCTGACTGAGACGGTTTGGGACCCTTGTTGTTTTGCTTATTATTGCGAAAATTCTGTTTCTTGGGAGGCTTGGACTTTTCTTTCTGTTGGGACAATAAGGCTTTCCCAAATGTATCTACATTGTTAATTATTCCAAGATGAATGAGCTTATCTTGCTCTCTAATTAAGGAATCACAAAAGGATTCAAGACTAAGCTCTACATAGTTGGCTGCAGTCAAGGATTCTTTCATGGAGTAGAATGTAGATACAAAAACAGAATATGTAGGTCCAAGTTAGGAAAGAATATGATAAATACATTGTTTGTCTTCTTTCTTAATCTTGCATTCTGCACATAACAGTCTAAGAGTTTTATACTTAGATAAATAGTTTTGAATGTAACAAAAATCATTGGGATTCAAGGAAAGCAACTCATTCTCAAGTTGATGACCCCAAATTTCATTGTGTTTACCAAACACAGATTCCAACTTTTCCCAAGCTTTATCAAGTTCATCAATTCCAGATATGTGGAATCGCAAATCAGTAGCTGAGATTGACATCCCAATCAATCCACGAGCTTCATCACATCTATTTTCCCATTTAATTTTCTTATCATCATCAATGGGTTCTGTTTCTTTCCCTGAGGTTATCCTGAAAAGTCCCCTACTTCGCAGAACATCCTCCATACGAGATTTCCATGAGAAATAGTTAGAACTTGTAAGTATAATATCACAAGGGACGGCCATACTGTAAAATAATGGATGAAAGAATAGAAACTAACTGTCTATATGCAAAGAGCTCAAAAAAATACGTGGTTTTAAAAAAAATGGCACTTAAAATGGATTCTGGATGATGAAGTTATGCTTGATCAAAGAAAAAGTTGAAGATGTCCCCAATAGTGACGTGGCAGATATTAACTTGACCAACTAAAAAAAGAAGCCCCCTCTTCCCAAAATCAACCTTTGACAATCACTTTTACAAGAAAGTTGCTTTGAAGTGAATCACTTTTATAGAATAAGTGATGTTCACTTTTACAATAATGTAACTTTTAAATAGTGCGGCAATAAATTAAAAGACTTAAGTGACTCACTTTTATTTTATTTTATTTATGTGAGATGTACTTTTACAATAAAGTAACTTGAAAATAGAAATTGCATGCACTAAAAAGTAGCTTGATGAGACTTGAACTCAAGACTTATCAAGGTGTAAAGCAACTTTGGACCAAGTGAGCTAAGTTTAAAAGGTACGTAAAACTATGGAAAGAAGAAGGGGGATTTTTTTTTTACTCTTCTCTCTTGTTTTCCGTGCTTGCTTTCTTTTCCTGCAAATCACAAAAAAAAGAAAAAACAAAAAAAAACTTTTTCCACACAATGGGGTTAGATCTTGGTTAGCTTACCCGGAAAGTCTACATTTTCAAGTTTTCTCGTTGTTTCTGATTTTCCGTGATCACACAAGGTGCACGGCAAAGAGCATACGTAGCCGAGAAGACAAGAAAAAAAACTTTCCCTCACTGTTTCTGATTCGCCGCGATCGCGCAAGGTGCACAGCAAAGAGAATATGCAGCCAGGGAAGGCAATAGTCTGAGACTAAAACAAAAAGATCTAATAATAAGACTGATAAAATATGAGAGATTTAAAAAAAATAAAACAAATCCGTCACTGTAACATTATACCTTCAGATTTGCCGAAATGGGTGTTTCTGGAACAAACGGAAACGGTTGTCGGTGAAACGAAAACTATTTCCAAATGGAAACGGCGCTCCAGATGCAATGGAATAGCTCCCACAGGCCACAAATGCATAGAAAATCCAGAACCAGAAACCCTTTCAAAGTTTCGGCAACACCGGTTCCAGATCTTGATCAAAACCGAAAATGGCTCTTCATAAAAGCTCTGATACCATGTTATGGTACACAGGGTACTCCCAAAGGACCGAACACTAAGAGAAACCGCTTCACACAAATAGATCACAGATCAATACACTAATGTTTGTCACGTGGTTAAAACCCTTGAGAGGGAAATAGTCCATGGCCCCAGCCAAATAGCTACTTGGAGCAATTTATTATGCAAAAGAAAAAAAAGTTACATGAGCTTCTCATAATCGATCAATTAGCCAAGGACCCTCTATTCTTTTTAAATAGAGATCATAGACCAATCGGGTGTTAAGCCACGGATCAATGGTAGGTATGATCTAAGAGAAGTTGAACCGTCGGATCACTCTATGTCTAGAACATATCGTGACTGTCGGATTGGAATATTTACAAATGCATACTAATGCATACTAAAGAAACACACTTTTACCTAACGGATATATTACACAAGTTGATCTTAACTAACTCCTAAGTGTCTAAATATCCTAACAGCTATGACGACAACATGTTGTAGAAACTAAAAGAAGGAGGCACCAGCCAGACACTACCCATATATATATATATATATATATATATAAAGAACCCGCTGGCCCAAAGCCCTTCGCTTCTCTTGCTGCAGTTCACAAGGATCTGTCGGTTTGTGTGTGAATACACCATGCATCACGGTTATGAAGACCAACATTGAACAGTCATAAGATCCAGGACTCGCATAGTGTGCTCAACGTGTCATACACCAGGTTATCAAGGCCATACACCAAGCCTGAATGCTACGCTAGATCCGACTGATCGGAAGCTTCCTAAGGAAGCTTGACTATAGGAGGAAGGAGTTGGCGCAGAGGCTGCAGCTCCATGAACGTTTGACAAAGCTATTTCGCTTGCAAATAAAAAAATGTATGAGTTGTGGTGGTCCCTGGGGCTTCAAACCTCAAAGTCCAATAGTACCATAGATGAAACATGATATAACTAATGGAATCCCCAGAAAACAGAGATCTTACCAGGTGTGTTGCCAATTTGAAGAGATCTTACTAGGTGCGTTGTCAATTTGCAGAGCTCCTTAGCTGTTGAGCTCTTCAAAAATTGGGAGAATGAAACAAGAGAAGATACGTTTACCCCTTTTATTTTGATTAATTTTTTTAAACTATTTTGTTTTTCATTAATTTCATATGCGAGGTGGTGGGATTACCCAGAAGGGCCGCGTGGCTAGAATGCAAGGGCAGTTGATTGTGTAAATATTAGGGTTAACCAAGTTAATGGTTATATTTAATCTAATTCCTTTAGATCGTTCGGATAATTTAAATCTTAAAGAAAAACAAAATTGTTAATTATTTAAATATTGTAACTTATTTAAATTTTGATATATATATTATTTACTTTTAAAGTTCTATCTTTAGTCCCATTCCTTGGTAGATCGGTGCAATGTGTTCTGTTATCTGGCTTAGTTTCTTGGGTAGTTGGTCACTAACTGTTGTGATTGGCCAATCATTGTGTTTCTTTTGTTCATTGGATCCTACCGCTATCCTCAGTCCTGTTGGATAGGTCGTTCCAAGGTGTCTTTTTTTTCTCTGATCTGAATAGCTTTTAGGTAGGGTTTGAAGGTGTTTTGGCATACTACATGCCTTTTCTCTTGTAAAGGATTTGTATGCCTGTGAATGGTCTATTACGAAGTCTTATATTTAGGTTGTCTCTTGCTATGCCTCACTCAATAGTAACATTGTGCAATCCATAGCCCTTATATTGAAGATCTCACGAGCCTACTTCGACGACATCCCTTATAAGTAGTTTACTTGTTATCCTGACCTCATAAAAGGTTTATTTAAAAAAAATTAAAAATATCAAATTAGTTAATTACACTGAAGGTGTTATTAAGGGGACAGTTCTACTCAATCTTTCGTCGTCTCTCGATGGCGAATGAGGAGCCACCCCTTGTATTTATTAAATTTAAAAAATAAATTCATCTTTTATAGATCACAGTCGAAGCTTATTACTGATATTAACTTCCAAGTCTCCATCCCGTTCCAAATCCCGCTTATTATTCGTCAGTGTTTCATGTTGTGGTGAGCTTGCATGCCCTACAAGCATCTGTTTTGCAGCTTTGGATGCATTCACTATTGTTATAAGTAGAAGGAGCATGGTTCTTGATGGAGATGCAGATATGGTCGATGCCAAGGTTAAAGAAAATAAAATTGATTCCTTTTCCTTTTCATTTTGAGGTAAGGAGCTTCTGAAGAACGCCTCTGTGAAAATTTCAACACAGTAGACTTCCTCTTACCTTTTGGACCGATAAGGCCATAACATGGAGACCCCAAGTGAAAGTGGCTCTAGATGATCATGGCAGGCATTGCAGAGATCGTGTTGAGAGATGTTCGTTGTGGGTGCGTGAGAAATCCAAAGAAGGCTCATATAACTATGATGTGACCACTGGATTCAATACTTGTTTAAGCAAGAGAACTAACCAGCTGAGTGTGTTGCAAGAGGATTTACTTCGATGCCTTCTAACTGAAGTATTCACTGGCCTATCTTCTTCATCACTGAAGGATCTCTCCCCTACCACCACTCGATCCGCCATGTTTCCGAGAATGAATAGCTTCATCTATGGTTGTCTAGGGATTTGATGGGAGATCATGGAAGTGCTAAAGAAACTTATCAATACCCATGTCACACCTAAATGCCCCTTGCATCTCCTTCTCCAAATCGTACTCCTTTTACACTCCACACTTCTAACACGTATCCTGCTCTGCTCCCCCGACGATATATCCTCCCTGAACTCTTACGGATTCCGGCCCAGCGTGCAAATAGTGCAGGTCTAGCTATCTGTTTAGCGTCGCCGTCAGGTTGTGGATTTGGTGAAACTATGGCAAGATGCTCAATGGTTTCAAAATTTGTTTCTAGAAGATGGCATAAATGATTAGATGGACAATGATGAAAAGATTGTTGATTTTTATGAGAAATTGCAAGAGATTGGATCTGATGTGACAGGGGAACAAGATTAGAAGATCTTTGCTGGTTTGGGGTTCATGAAATCTATGCAGGGAATCCCCACAAAATCTTTCAGTGGAGGTTGGCGTATGATGATCTCCTTGGAAAGAGATTTGTTTTTCCAGCCGAGTGTTTTATTATTGGATGAATCCATTAACCATATGGATCTTAGAGTCGTTTTATGGATAGAATAATATTTGGGTAGGTGGAAGAAAACACTTGTTTTCATGTCACATGATTGTGACTTCTTAAACTTTGTTTCAACTAATATCATCCATTTCCATGACGAGAAACTTCATTTCTTCAGAGGTAATTTTGACGCTTTTTAGAGCATATACTAGCAAAAACATAAAAAGACCTATAAGATGGTTCAGGTAAATGAGAAACATCTAAAAGTTGCTAAGTGTACTGGAAGTAGGGCTCAATATAAAAAAGTCAAGGACCAAGCAAATTTTGCTGCAAACAAAGAGACAACAAAGAGTAAGGGGAAGGGGAAAATGGTAGATAATGATGAAGAGCATGTAGAACCATAAAAAAATGGATAGATTATAGTGTGGAGTTGCAATTCCCAGAACCTACTAAACTCATGCCACCTCTTCTTTAGCTTATTGAAGTTAATTTTAGGTATCGCGGGAGAGAGGTTTTTCAACTTAGTAATGTCGGTGTGGGTATTGACATAGGAACATGAGTTGTAATTATCAAGCCCATTAGAGCAGGGAAATCTACTTTACTTAATCGTATTGATGGTGATTTGAAACCTTTAGTGGGAGAGGTAAGGAGGAGTTAGAAACTGAGAATTGGAAGGTGTTTTGGAATCTTGATTGACTTATTAACCACTTTGAACTACTGTTTTCTTATCCTTCTCTCATTTAACAACATATAGAAATTCTTCTCGATGTTTCATTTCCCCCGTTTTGGGGGTATGCTAGTAAATATACTATATCTATTTCAATAATTTAAACCTGTCATTGTCAAATTGAATTAAAGAACTTTTTTTCTTTCAGACCGTACGAATAATGAAAAATCATTTAATTTCTTCACTTAAATTCTCTACCTTCCAAACCTTGGGCTCTGGCCATTGCATTTGTTTTGGCCAGGGAAACTTGGAAATTCGGAATGGTTGGTGATATTTGAGGCAAGATTGGCATTCATATCCTTATGTTAAAAAAATCATATGGAATATCTGCATATAGAATTTAATCCCTAGGGAATTTGTTCTTTTACATGCTTGGTAGAAAGTTATGAGGTTCTATGAGTTTTTCTACTAGGGCAATGTCTAGCTTGATGAGTTTTCTATTAGGGATAGTAATGTATAGTTTTTTTTATTTTTGTATTTATCACAATTAAATTGTGTTGAGCTATTTAAATATATAAGAGTAAGTTAAAATCAACTTTATATAAGTTAGTTCAATGTGTTTTTATTTTTGTAGCTATGAAATTTAAATTGTGTTGAGCTATTTAAATATAAAAGAGTAAGTTAAAATCAATTTTATATAAGTTAGTTAGTTCAATATGTTTTTAGATAAAATGTGTTTCTTTAATATACAATTGTATTTAGGTATTTATGTATTTTATAAAAATAAAATGATCTCCAGTATTTTTGTTGAAAAAGAAAACATTGTAAATTCTTTGTCTAGTCATATTAAAATTAGAGGTTGGCATTGTTTCTTGGTTTTGCCTATGCACAACAAGGTTTCCATTTAAATCTTGTGTTCTATTGTTATTATAACTTGCTTCTATTTTTATATTCTTCTAACATGTTCATCCTCTCATTTGCTTAACACCTAATTGGTCCATGATCTCTATTCAAAGAGCATGGAAGGTCATTTGCTGATGATGATAAGTCTTCCATTGGTAAATAATTCTTCCAATTTCAACTTTTCTTCTCATTCCTTCATGAACTCCACCGCAGATGGGTTTGATCCTATCTCACCTGTCGCAATGACCTGTTGTGTCAACAACTTCTGTCAGGTTGCCAACTCAAACAGATTGTACCCCGTCGATGAACTCAGGTGCATGTTATAATCAAATTGTGCAGCGTCAAATGGATTTGGCCAATTCTTTTGACCGACATGCATGAAATTCCTCAAGTAGAAATCTAGGCCTGCGTTAACCCTCTTTGTTTGTCTGTTCATCTCTGGATGGAAGCCCAAGCTAGTGAGTAATTGTGTCCCAATCAACTTGAATAGTCTTGGCCAAAGCTTTCTAGTGAACCTGGCATCCTGGTCAGACACAATGTAAAGTGGAAAGCCCCAGTATTTGACCACATGTTTGAAGAACAACTTAGCCACATCTGTTGCTTTGGATGGTGACTTCATCAGCACAAACATCACGTACTTGTAAAAAACGTCTACCACCAGAAATATACCATTATTTCACTACGTGACTCGAAGCTGCAAGATAAAGTCCATGGAGGCACTCATCCATGGCCTCTCTGGAACCAGTAGCAGTTGTAACAAACCTGCCATCTTCTTCGTACTTGACTTGTCCTACTGGAAAATAAGGAAATCGTGAACGTACTCTTCCACATCCCATCATAGGTGCTCATAAAAGAAGCTCTTCTCAACTAAGGTGTGCGTCCTATGCTGCCCTGGATGGCCTTCCCACGCTAAGTCATGGCACTCTCATAGCAAGTATTTTAGAAGACAATTTGCCTTCGGTACATACAAACATCCATCGAAAAAGAGTAGTCCACCTTCCTCCCAAAACCTATTCGTCTTGCCTTCCTTGATCTGCTTTAAGATGCTTCTATTCGTCGGGGTCCCGGCCAGGTTCTCATGAATCCTTTGTCACAATTTGGACACGACTTGAGTAGTTAGGTCATTAGGTTGTCCCTCCAACGCTGTGAGTTGAGCCGTCCTACTCAATGCATCTGCTGCAACATTGATCTTGTATGATCGGTACTCTAAGACCATGTCAAACTCAGCTAAAAAGTCTTTCCATCTAGCTTGCTTTGGTGAGAGATTTGGCTGTGTGGCGAAGTAGCTTATAACCACATTGTCCATTTTCACAATGAACAGTTTACCCAACAAGTAGTGTCGCCAATATCTCAAATAATGCATGATCGTCATCATCTCTTTCTCATGAACTAGATATCTCCTTTCTCAATCCTAAAGCTTCCGACTCTCGTATGCCACTGGGTGACCTTCCTGCATCAACACTCCTTCGATGGTGAAGTCAGACACATCTATATGCACTTCAAACTCCTTTTTAAAGTCATGCAAACCCAACACCAGAGCAGTTGCAAGTTTGTGTTTTAGCTCATCAAATTCCCCTTGTCATTTTTCAGACCACTTCCACATCTTGTTCTTCTTTAGTAACTTGGTGAGAGGCATTGCCACTCTGGAGTAACTTTCCAAAAATCTGCAGTAGTAATTTGCCAAACCAAGGAAGTTACACACTTCCCGTACTGTCCAAGGTTCCTCCCAATATTGAATAGTAGCGACCTTCCTGTCATCCATGTGAACCTTTCCTTTTCCAATCCTTTCCCCAAGAATGAAATTTCTTCCTATCCAAACATGCACTTGGATTCCTTCAAGTATAGCTTGTTCTCCTGCAATGCTTCAAACACCTCTTTCAAATGTTTCCTATGTTCCTCCACCATTTTGTTGTAAACAACGATGTCATCTAGATATAATACAACTGACTTGTCCAAGAACAACCACAACACATCGTTCATCAATGTATAGAAAGTTACAGGGGCGTTGCACATCCCAAATGACATAATGAGAAACTCAAAACTCCCATACCGTGTCACACACATTGTCTTGTATTCGTCACCTTCTATGATTGTCACTTTATAGTACCCTTGTCGTAAATCTAGTTTCAAGAATACCCTCACTTTGGCTAGCTTGTTGAAGCAATCCGAAGCCAATGGTAGAAGATAACGATTGTTTGTGGTTTTCTTTTTCAACATCCGATTGTCCAAGAACATCCTTAGCTCCGTTGTGTCCTTCTTCGTTTGGAATAGCACTGGGGCACCATATGGTGACCTTGAATGCCCTATGAAACCAAAATCCATAAGCTCGGTAACTTATCGTTTAAACTCCTCCAATTCCAGTCCTGATAGTCTGTAAGGATATTTATCTACAGGTCTAGAGCTTGAATCAAGCTCAATCCGGTGATCCACATTCCTTCTCAGAGGAAACACCTTGGGTAAGATTCCAAGCATAAAGTCTACATAAGTAGCTAGAATATCAACAAGGATGGGAGGACTAGGAATCCCCATGCTTCTCGTATCAGAGTCATCTAACAATGCTGCAACAGACATCTATGTTCTCAACCGTCAAGCCACTTTCTTCATGCTTAGTGCAGAAATGAACTTTTCTTGTCTTCTTGCCTTACTAGAAATGATGTGCACCACCTTAGGTCTTCTCTCACTTAGAATCACCATCTTATCTGCAATGATAGAAACACTATTTATGTCTCCGCAAGAAGTCTTTCCCTAGGATCATCTCAAAATCATCAAGAGGCACCACTGTGAAATCTTCTTTTCCTGTCCAATGTCCCAACAAAACATACACTTCTGAAGCGACATCTACAGCTGCTCTAGTCGAAGAATTAACCGCCTTGACATTTATGCCACAGTTCTTTCTCTTCAACCTAATAATGTCCACAACCTCCCACTTCACAAAATTATGAGAAGTGCCTGTGTCCACCAGGGCCCTCACGTTTCTTCCATTCATGATAGTGTCCACAAAGCACAATGCATTCATCGTTTTTCCATTCTGTATGGTGCTATGACAATGGTTGAAGCCACCCATTGCTTGGTCGCACTTTGTTTCCATTGTCACGTCGAGCACAAGTTTTGTTGCAACGTGCTCCTTTGTTTAGTGCACTTGCAACATCGTTGGGCTCCTATACACGAGCGCTCATCACATCAATGTCACCAATCAAGAGTGACAAAGGGTGCGCTCTTTGTCGTGCGTCTGCAACAAGCTCTGTCCTTTGTTGCGCATCCATCGTAGGCTTCATCTGCAGCACACCCTCAACAAGCGCCTTCTTTCACCTGCTCCTGGAGCGATTCTATCGCTCGTCTGCAGAATGCTCTTGCCACATGTCCATCCCAAGTGTCATTTCCCATTGCACGTCCTCCATAGGCGTCCTTTGTCGTGCATCTGCAACCTGCACTACCCATCATGCATGCACAATTTTCTTCCTCAGGGCGCTCCGTGCTGAGGCATGCTTCCACTCTAGCGCACCCGACAAGTTGTTTCTACACGTTGTGGCATGCATTCACACTGGCGCCTTCAGTCGTTGGGTCACCAACGTGCACGCTCCTAGTGTGCTTCATAACCGCATAATGCCCGTCTGCCAGGGGCGCGCCTCTCTAGGAGGTTGTGCATTCCACTAGCGCTGTCACTGAAGGGCACTCTCTTTCTGTTGTCATTGTCGCACCTGCCACTTTGTTCAACCACTTTTCTAGTATCCATGTTATCTTCCTCAAAGGTTCATCCCTCAGTAGTGCCCAAACTTGTTTGTGTTTTTATCGCATCCTAAGCGACTTCGGCAGCCCAGTTCTGCCGCTTGCGGGGAGCATCTTTGCCAAGTGCTCTAATACCATCTATCATAGCCTTGTTAGCTCGTTTTCTGACTCACCTTGTCAAAATGGTGTGACACTACCAAGGAGAACCTTGAGGGCTTGTCCAACTCAAGGGTGCACTTGCAAACTATGCCTAGACCAATGGAGGTACTTTAACTAAATTGTAATTAGTTTTCTTATTAACGCCTTTGTAGGCACACTTATCCATATTTAAAAATGTACACATCATCCACGAGAATAACAAAAAACAGATAGGTGGGGTGCCCATCCATCAAACCCTAGAAAGCTTCTTTTATTAAAATGAGAGAAATTTACATCAATGGAGTTTCCAAACCAAGAGAGCTCTGTGTCGCCCAACTAGCTAACACACAACAAGATTACATAGAAGAAATTCCATTATGCTCCTTGCCTGTGGTTACAGCTGCTTAGCGAACCCTTCTTCGTGTCTTCTTGTCCAACAAATTTTGGCTTCCTCCTTTCCAAGTGTGTGCGCTCTCTTTATAGGCGTGGAGTCTTGGGTGGGCGCACCCTTTCTTGGTTCCCACGCTAACATCGTCAGCTCCTTCCAAGCACTCACCATCCCTGTGCTCCATCGTCACTTATCGTATCACGCAAGGTACTGACACCCCTCTCCATGTGAGCATTCGTCGAGGGAAGAAGTGTCACTACGCCCCCTCCCAGATGGGTCTAGCGCCCAATGTTACCAAGTGCTCCGTCATGTCCAAGGTGGCGTCTTATCACGGGCTTCCAGCGTAGGTGCAAGGTGCATCGTGAGGCTTTCCAAGCACCCACGTTCTTTTGGTCAAGGAGAACGCCCACCTTGCTAGCGCGTCCTTGAGCGTTTGACATGTCTTAAGTGTTGGATGCGAAAGGGCTGTAACAATATAGGCCTTACAGGGATTGAAGGCCAACATCACACTTCATAGTCTCGTGAACTATTTTTGATAAATATTATGCACCAAATAATAAAGTAGTAAGTGATGTATTGATTGGGATGTACATCATGGGTGCAATGAAGTAGGTCATTGATAATCTCAAGATCTATTTAAGGCGGCCCACATAGGCATTCATAATATCATGAGTGATTTAACTTCTACATAACCCTTCATACTTTCATGAGTGAGTTTTGGTAAACATTAGGCACCAATATAAGAGTAATAAATGGTGTATAACTTAAGATGTACATTATAGGTGTAGTGAAGTAGGTTATAGTAAATAATGTAGTTGCTTAGTATATGTCTTTTATGAAAAAGATAATGTAAAGTAAATTACCACCAAAGTTTTATTTTAAATGTTTTACTGTATTAGTTATGTTTAGTGGAAACATTAAAATAACTATCAAATATCAAAAATATAATTATGTAAGTTTTTTAAAATTTCTTTTAAATCTCTAATTATAAAATGTATTATTATATGTCAAATTAGAGAATATAAAAATAATAATAATAATAAAATATGTATTAAAATGTTTTTAAAATACATATTGAAAAAATGAATAATAGTAATAATTTATAATTAATAAATAATTAAAATTATTTTTTATGATCAAAACCAATGTTAATTTTATTTTTACATATAAAAATAAAAATACTCTTAAAAAAAAGTTGGATTTGTTATTTCATTATATATTTGACATTTTAATTGGTTGGTAAAATTAGCAATTAATTACGCCGTAGGCATTTTCACAAGGGAGACGCAGTCTCAAAATATTCCTCATCTCCCTAGCCACTAACATTTCGACATGTGTCCCCTGGTGATTGGCAAGTTTAGGTACAACACATGCATGGTTAAAATTTTCGGTCCCTTGGTGATTGGCAAGTTTAGGTATAGCACGCGCATGGTTAAAAATTTTGGTTATTATATCCCGTGATCCAGCAGGGACCGAAGAAGGTGGCATGGACTTGATCAGTTAAATACACATTCTAAAAACACGCAGGATTTATTCTATCTGTTCGTATTCTTTCTGCGTAAATTCTTCCTCAGCCAAGTCCATCCTTATTTTAAACTCGCTCTGTGTTCTTTTTTATCGCTTTGCCTCTAAATTTGGTGGAGATTTTGGCCTCTAAATTGGTACAATTTGCATGAAGAAGAAAAAGAACTAAAGATAAAATGCAGGCTATTGCAGGAAGCACGCCCATGGTTAAAATTTCCGGTTAACATTTCTTTTATAGAGTAACTATTTAAGAATATTTTGGTAGGTACAGCACGCCCATGGTTAAAATTTCCGGTTATTATATGCCGTGATCCAACATGGACCGAAGAAGGTGGCATGGAGTTGATCAGTTAAATACACACTTAGAATTTATTCTGTCTGTTCATACTCTACTAAGTCCATCTTTATTTTAAACTCCCTCTACGTTATTTCTGTTCGTTCTGCCTCTAAATTTGGCAGAGATTGTGGCCTCTAAATTGGTACGATTTACAGGAAGAAGAAAAAGACATTGTCACTCAAATCAGCCGTATTTGATAGTAAGCCATTGTCACTCAAATTGTACCAAAGCATGGCTTTCTTCACAAGTTAGTCGGAGGTCAGGCTTTCAATGCATCACCCCACTACCAAATCCTTCAGTTCTTGAGGCTACAGACACTTCTTCTGGTGTGCTCTTTTGACGACTCCAGTTTTTTAGGTATGTGGTCATGGAGGAGAAGTGACTGGGGTTGTGGACGTTGATATTGGGTAGTATGGAAGCATTGACAAAGATGCAGATGGGTCTGATAGTAGGGTTCTTGATGGATCTCAATATATTGTCACATAGAAATTCAAAGGAACCTTTAAGATGGCCAGTGGTTGGTATGCTGCCATCTCTGTTGCTCAACCTACACCGCTTATACGATTGGGGTGTAGATCTGTTGAGAGATAGTGGATGGATACATGTGTTCAAGGGTCCAGGGAGGAGCAACCTCGACGCCTTCATGTGTTACAATTCGGAGATCCTCGAGTACGTTTTGAAGGAAAAATTCTCCAACTTCCCCAAGGGAGAGGATTTCTACGAGGAGTTTCATGATATGCTGGGTGATGGGATCTTCAATGCATATTTTGAGCGATGGAGGGAGCATAGAAAGATCGCCAACCTTCATTTCAACTCGCAGAACTTTAGTCAGTTCATGGCGGAGGCGTGTTTGAAACAATGGAGAATCGATTGAAACCGGTGCTCACGGTTGTGACGAAGAGAAACCTAACCGTGGATTTGCAAGACGTGTTTCTTGGAATGGTTCTTTACTGACAACAAGATATTAAGAACAAATTAATCACTTTTCTTTTAAAAATGTAGCTTTCCTAGTCTATTCTTTCCTTGTCTCAACTGTAACAATTGTTCGCCATGATTTAAAAGAGACCGGAGACATTGCTCTCAGTGGTGCACCTTTGATTGTGTTCCATAGTCTTTGTTGCAGGGACCGAAGAAGACGGCATGGAGTTGATTGGTTAAATACACATTCTGAAACCACTCAGGCTTTATTCTTTTTGTTCATATTATTTTATCCCTTTTGATGGTTTGAGCTAATGAACCTAATCGCATGTGTTGTTTTGAGTGTGTTTTGCACAAAGGAAAACTGTTAAATTTCATCCATTTACAATCTGAAGTGGATCATTGGTAAATTTAATAGCCTTAAGCCAAGTGGATCATTGGTAAAGAAATTTAGGCATTTAACTTAAGCCATTTTCAGCTTTAAGTGGATCATCGATAGGGCCGCTAAATTTACCAATGATCCATCTTACCTTAAGTTAAATAGCTAAATTTAGCGGCCTTATCGATGATCCAATTAAAAACGTTCTCAAAGGAGCTATGACCTATCTAATGGGTTAAACAAAATCTGGGCAATGGAGCGGAAGACATCTTGCAATTCCAAGGGAATTCAATGAGAGTTTAACATAATATAAATCACCAACCAAGAAGTGGTTAATTTCTCCTTCTAATATCATGCCATAAGATTTTGATAACAACGCTTACAAGGAATGGAACCTATGCCTTAAACCATGTACAAAAGATTGAATATCTTCGAATCTACTCACAAAATACAAAGTTGTAAACATATTAAAACTTCTACAAACAACATAGACTTATCACACCAATTTTTAAATATTTCAAAACAAGATTTTTTTCATTTGACTTACGTTGTTTCCTAGTTGCTTTTTTTTAACTTAGGTGAATGGGTCTCTTTATAGGTTTTCTCAAGGTGGTCTCCTGTTTGCAGCGGATTGGCATCATTCCTCTTTCATTTCTTCTCTATAAACTTTATAAGTAGTTGTTTTTCAGGATGTCATCAACTTTGCAAACCCTTAGTGATATATTTCTCTATTTAAGGCCAAATTCCTCACGCAAACAAAGTGCTCATGAACAAATTCCATTCTCACTGTGTTCAAAACAAAAAAATCGCATTTATTTTTATTTTAAAAATTTAAATATATATTTTCAAGGGATGTTCAAGTTTATATATATATATAGATATATATAATAAAATTATTTTGTTATAAATATTCATTTTAATAAAAAACGTGTTGAAATACTCCAAGAAAAATTAGATGTCTATTTTTCTATGATTCTATTAAAAAAAACAAAATTTATAAAATTAAAAATATTAATATATATACACATTATAAATTAAATTTATCTTAATTATGTATCGTTCAAGTATTTAAATCTGTATTGTTGAAATATTTAAAGATTTAAATTTAAATTATTTATGGATTTTGTTGGTACTTAATTAATCCAAAGTCAAAATAGATTCGCCAAGTTTTTAGTTATTTTTATTATGAAGCATCTTTAGTTGCAAAGAAAATTTGCAAAAAGAAAAATCAAAGTTCTGATTTCCACATTCTCTTATGTGGAAAACGGAAATCGAGAAATAAGATAAAAACATATGAGACAAATAGTTTTCTTATTTCCACATTCCGCACTGCGGAAAGCTGAAGTTGGAAATACAGAAAGTTTTATTACGAACAAAACTTTCTGTATTTCTGACTTCTGCTTTCCGCAGTGTGGAATGCGGAAATCAGAAAACTATTTGTTTCGGATTTTTTTTATCTTATTTCTCGATTTCCGTTTTTCTCATTGAAGAATGTGGAAATCAGAACTTTGATTTTTTTTTTCTCAATTTTTATTTTCTGCAACTGAAGATGCTTCATTCAGGTGTGAGAGTGGGTACGACCTATTTCTTCGTTCATTTTCTTTTCAACTTCAATTTGTGAATTCATTCGGGTGAGATTTTCTGACAAACTATCCTTTTCTTCTTTAAACTTCTCGATTTTTCTAACCAAAATTTGATTGAGCTCCCTCTCGAGAGTGCGTTGTATTGTTATCTTCGAACTCTCGAGCGTTACCGCTTGCAATTTTAAGATTCATTAACTCCTTTTGTTTTCACCCGCCCTTTTTGTTATCCCCTGCCATCTTCATCTTGTTCACTAGCGAGACCTTCCTGTCACAAAAAAATAGGAAAATACCATAATTATTCAAAAATAAAACTGTGGTTGGATTGTGAACCACCATACGAAGGTGATATTAAAAACCATGGAATCTACAAAGTAGAGAAAAATACAGTTAAACCGTCCGCAAATATGCACCTAACATAGGGGAATTTCAATCACACATAAGGAAAGATAGAATTCACACGGGAAATTCATTCACACATTTAACAAAGGAATAATAGAATCGGATTTTTTCATATTCAAAAATATCATTAGCCAAATTGTTTCTAACACACAACAATCATGTTTTTGTTTCCGCACACTATAGAGAGGAACATGAAGAATATTCAATCTGATTTCAAACACACAGATTCTATTTCGAATTAGAAAGATCTATATCAAACCATATAAACTATTTAATTTGTCTTCAAACTCACCGATTTTATTTCGAATTTGGTAGATCTATATCAAATAGGAAACCTCGTTGCTCTCACTCTTTGTTGGCATTCAATTCAGTCATCAGTCACCTCTGGAGGGGCGCATGGATGGAGAACGTTTTGCAATGGATCATCGATAAGGCCGTTAAATATGGCAGTGAACGAGGGACCTTCTGTTAAAATTTCCAAGGGCGCAGTAAGTCTGAAAAAAATATGAGACAAATACTTTTTCGATTTCCGCATTCTGCACTACGGAAAGCGGAAGTTGAAATACAGAAAGTTAATACTATGTACATAGAATTTAGAATAAGATCAGAGTAGAAGATCTATTTTTCATTAAAACAATAATAATGGTTTGGTAGAAAAAATGTTAAGAATTTGATGCCATGCACGGCGTCACTTTGTGCTGGTCCTGATGCACAAAAAACAGGAGAATGAAATGTCCATAGGCATGCCAGATTTCACCAGATGTGTTGATCTTGAAGCAAGGATGGATTTGGATTTGGTTTACTGTATAGAGAAGTATGTTTCATATCATAGTAATTGGAAGAATGGTTCAAATGTGAGTAATGATTTCGACACTCGCTGCCAGACTGAGAGCATTGTAAGGCAATGTCTTGATACATCTAAACTACCTTCATGCTGGCTATGATTTCTCAGCTTTCGATTAACTCCACAAAGTATATCATCTTTATTGTAATTCATAAGAGCAGTTAACACTGACTACAACTTCATATTTCAAACTATAGTTTTCTTTCATACCGCGGTTCTCATGATCGTCATTGGTGTTGGCGTGGGATGGAGCATTATCCACACTCACTACTTGTTATCCTTGAGTGTGTGACTTGAGTGTGTGACTTCATTGGTGGGTAAAATTGTTTTAGTTGAAATATAATCATGGGCATTAAACATTGAAGCTTGAATTAGGTCATGGGCATTAA
Source organism: Pseudotsuga menziesii (assembly GCA_001517045.1). NCBI lineage: Eukaryota > Viridiplantae > Streptophyta > Pinopsida > Pinales > Pinaceae > Pseudotsuga > Pseudotsuga menziesii. The sequence goes on from LPNX010870601.1 coordinate 263,447, forward strand.
ACATTGAAGCTTGAAGTAGGTTAGGTGTTGATATTAATATTTTTAAATAAAAAACAAGGCTATCCCTACGTCTTCTTAAGCCACTCCCATTTTTTCGAGTTAAATTCTGAATTTTTTTAAAGAACCGATAAATGAGTTATATCACCGAATTGTTTGCAAGTTTTAAATTTATTGTTTAAGCTTAAAACTCATAGCAATAATAAATAAATATATATGAAAAAGCATTATTTTATTAATCAACAACCTTTCATGTTCCATTTCAATTATTTAGTAAATGTGCACATTCATTTTCACAGCTTGTAATACCATTCATTGCAGTTAAATGATCAAATTTTTCTGGTATAACATCTTTACGTAATATTATTTCACATTGTATTGTCATGTAATTTTGGTTCTATAATATTTAATTAAAATTAAATTAAAATTTTTTATTGTTAAAATTGTATTTTAATTGTAATAGTTTTTAAAAATATTCTATTAAAATAATAGTAATTATTAACTATAAAGTTAAATAATAAATAACAAGAAATAGTAGGTTTAAAGGCAAATAATTAATAACAAGAAATTTGTATTCCTGACTTCTGCTTTCCGAAATACGGAATGCGGAAATTGGAAAAGTATTTGTCACATATTGTTTTATCTTATTTTTAGAAAAAAGCTTTCCACATTGGGGAATGTGGAAATAAGAACTTTGATTTTTCTTTTCACAATTTTTCTTTCTGCAACTAAAAAGAAGTCGAGCCAAATACTCATCCCAAACTCATTTTCCAATTTTTAGGTGTAGTTAAGAAATCCGTTGATGAGGATGACTATGTGTAAGTTCATATAGGCTACAGTTGCTGAGGAGGAAGCTCAACTGAAAACTGAAGCACATCAATGCATGGAAAAATGTTTTGATTGTTATTTTTGTTGCCACATTTATTGTTGGGTTGATATGCCCAGTGGTTGCAGCGGCCATTGCTTCTCCTCTAGTTGTAGCTACTCTAGCAGCAACGGTTCCCATAGGTGCCACGAGAAAATGGGTTCAATCATTGTGGAAAAAATACGAAGATGCTATCAGAGCTCAGCGAGAGGTGATCACTATAATGCATGTCAGTACTTCTGTTGTTATCAAAGATCTGCATAACATTAAGGTTCTGGTAGATAACCTGGAGGATATTATTGGTTCAATTCTTGAGGACATTGATGTATGTGCAAAAGAACAGGATGTTGTTTGAAATGGAAATGAGAAAATCAAGGAAAAACAAGAGAGTTTCTTACACAAAGTCGAATATCTCGCACAACATGTCGATCGTTGCAGCCGACACATACGCTAGGCGCGTACTGTGATTGTGCAGAGGATGATTAAGCTCGTGCAAGAGAGATATTTTTATTTTTGAAGTTCATCCAAATGTCTATAACACTCAGATCACGACGCTGCTGGCGGTGAATGAATATTCCTCTGAACATCAATGGGTTAATGATAAGGTATCAATACTATAAGCTTAAAAAATTTTCCTGCGGGTTTTAATGAGAAAAAAACCTTTCTTCCAAAAGACGATCTATGAATGTTTTTCATAGAATAAAAATTATGATTAATTTGAACATAAAAGTAAAGTATGTTTTAATTTGATCCTGAATAGCAATAATTATATGTAAATTTGTAGGGTGTAGTTTTGTTTTACCAATATATATATATATATATATATATATATATATATATTATTTCCATATATTTATATAAATATTAAGAAATATTGTATTTGGGCACCTATCAAGGGTTAGTGATTATTCCAAAATGGTCGCCTCTAGTGTTTACAAAAAATTACTAAGCCCTACTTTATAGACCCTGTGAGCTCCAATCGTAGTTACCATACTTTTACTTCCAAAGGTAGGATAAATGATTATTCGGTTTCACAAATGAAGTATTCAATTGCTCGAGTATGTGATTTTCATGGTTCATTATAGTTTCGTTCATAATTTTTTTATTTTAAACTTTGTCAACATTTCTAAATTTTGACAGTTTAAAATCCAGAAATTCTTTAAAACAAATTAGTTTTCATCAACATGAATATTACAAATTTTAGGCTAAGCATTATGTAGAATGTTATACTCTCGAATATTTGCAAGTCATACTCTCAATCATGTGTAGTCTGGGTTCAGTCGAAGATAAATCCAGTTAGGATCTATGCTAAAGCAGGTGAAAGATTTTTGATTTTTGCATTCCGCAATGCGGAAAGAGGAAATCAAGAAATAAGATAAAAAAATATGAGACAAATACTTTTCTGATTTCCACATTATGCACCGTGGAAAGAGAAAGTCGAAAATACATAAAGTTTTATTACGAATTTGTCACTTCCGATTTTTCGTGTTCCACACTACGGAAAGCGGAAGTCGAGAATGGATTTCCGATGACTTTAAAAATCCATTAAGCCCATCAATCGATTCATGCGCAACACTGATTGTAACATATAGGACACCTGTGGTCTGCGCGACAGAAGTTCCGGAATCGAGATTGCAGAATCAGGGACCCAACTGAAGTGCACTACAAAAAAACAAAAGTTGATTAGTGTTACCACCTAAGTTGTACTCATTGGTTTTTTATCAAGTGAGCCTGGTGAACTGGACAAAGATGATTTGTTTGGACTTTAGAAGACCTTCATAATTGATTATGGGAAGTGCTTGTTGTACTATATAACATGTTCATACCTCGTAGGGGAGTTGTAATAAAATGTTCTAGCATGGTAGTGTCTATAAAAGACTTGGTCTCCTAGACTTACTTGTCAATTCGATCAGCCCAGGGTGTTTTTTCCCTTGGTTATTATTGGTTGTTGAATAAACGACTGATAATTTCCGAGTTTTTCACCAAAACTCCTCCAATGTTGGGGTGGTCGGATTAACATTTAGGCCTATTGAGGTTATTAGAGTTTGTGTGTCAATGAATAAACATGCTAGGAATTATGGTCAAGCCATATGAACATGTCTAAGTCCCCTTAGGTTTTTTATTTTTTTATTTTTTAAGTTTTTTAAAATTGTTAATTTTTCCAAAACTTAGGCTATTTTTTAATAGTCTAATTGGAAAAAATGGTTTTGTAATAAAAGTGGCCTTAGAAAATAGTTTCAGTCATGGGGGTGCTCATTTTCTAGCTTAGAGTACCCAATAAACCCATAAACCCACTTTTCCTAAGTTTTTGTGATTTTCCCATCACTCAGGTCAGAAAACCCTAAAAATCAAATATTGATTATTTTTGATAAATTAATTAAATAATGGAGAAAATCCAAATTCCTAAATCAGTGGATTTTGCTCCAATTTGATTGAAATCAGTCTCATCGGCTTTGGATTGACTAGAGCTGACCATTCCTTGACAGAAGGAGTTGATATGGGCTGAAGAGGGAGTGCACCACAGCATGCATCCTTGGAATTTGTGCCCTCTCTCTCTTCTCCAAATGTGTGGGCTCATCTAGATGTAATTTGGTTGATGTTTCAGTTAGCCGGTTGATGTGTTAGTCTGATCAGCACTTTGATTGTCAGTTACACTCAGTCAGACTCAGATCAGACTTAGTTAGACTCAGCTCAAGCTCAAGTTGACTCCTCATGTAGTTGCAGTCTCTCTCTCCTTGGGAATTGCACCCGTTTGGGCTAGGGTTCCAGTTTTTGTTATAAATAAAACACAGTCTCCTCCTTTCCAAGCTAGTTAGAGTTGGATTGAAGAGTTGTTGCTGCTGTAATGTTGCTATATTTTTCATTGAAATAAAGAAAAGCTTTGGAGGCAAGATAGTGTCATGTTATTATGTGTAGATGCGCATTGCCATGTTTCACTGAGGTAACCTATATCTGTGTTCATAACTTGCTTATTTTGATATTGTGGATCTAGTGCTAAAAGATTGGTAATAATTTTATTATGATCTTGATAGGAAAAGAATATGTTAATAAGTTTATTGGCTATCTATTTTTCTTTTATGCATATCTAGAGATCTATATTTAACATGTTTTATAAGATTATATGCATGCTATTCTAGTATCTCTTTTATTTATTAATTGGATCTCACAAGCATCTTGGCAAGCCTTTGGATTAGTTGCAGGTTCCTAGCTTGGAGAGGGTGCTGATCTAGTTTGCTTCCTCAATTTCCCCAAAATTTCTCAAAGGCATAGTCCCTCGACATTCCACTGGAAAGCTCTACGGTTGATTTTCATGGCTACAAGCGTTCCTTCTTATCTTTCTCCTCTTAAAAGTTAAAATATTCCTTGGTTACTTGGTTCATAGCTTTGATTTGTTTAGATCTATCATCTTAGAGTGAATTTTGACATAGATTTATCATCTTGAAGCTTATAATCTAGATCTTGCTCTTAAAAAATGGTTTCATAAGCATTCTAGATCTAGCTTTAGGGAAATCGTCCTTTTTGCATGGCATTTTAAAAAAAATTTGTAGCTTGCATGCATTAGATTTCTCTTTCATAATTTCAAAGATAAATCCAGCAATCAGTGCACATCATATTGGCTTCCCAAAAGGCAAGCCAATATCCCAAGGAAAGCTTGCTTTCCTTGGTTCCTGTTTCACCTTTTCTTTGTAACTAGTTTTAACTTAGTTGGTTTCGGTTAAAAGTGCGTTGACCCAAAGGTACTTTCAAAGTGCTTTTGGGCATATTTAATTTTAATAAGATTTCTATTTTTTAACAGGTATAACATAAAAGAGGAGGAGGTGCTGTCCAAAAAGTGACTTTTGAGCCATCCGGAACACCCCAGGGGTCTCCCCTTTTCCCGAAATCTTTAATTTTTGCACCTTGTAAGCTCTTGGGTTCGTTCTGTATAAGAACCAAGAGGTAGTATATCAGTTTTCTGATATTGTAACCACTGGTAATAAAAAAATAATTTCGAATAGGCTCTTTCGAGCCTATTCCCCATCCCCCTTGGGGCGATTCGCGTCCTTTTTTCCTTTTTTCCTTTTTCTTATTTTTTATTCTAGATTAGTTTTATTTATCCAAAATAGTGTAATTTGATTACTTTCATCATATATTCCATATTATAAAGTCAAATTAACTTTAATACTTACCCCACAAATCTCGATTAAACTGAAAGGTGAAAGAGGATCGCGGTAGATTTAATTAGAGAACCCGTGGTTTGTTTTATTTTTGTTGCTTCATTATTTATTATTAACCTTTGCAAGCAATCAATTAAAATCAACCCCCTCCTTGATTCCCCGATTGAGGTCCACTTGGATTGAAAGAGTTTCCTGGAGGGTTTTCTTTCTAATAAAGACACATCGATTAAAATTTACTAAAAATTGCAAAGACTCTGGTGTGTATGCTTTGCGTTTTGGCTGCAGTTCATTCGATCAGTCAAGCTGCATCAAAAGCAATGTGAGTGACTAGATTAATTAGGTTTCACCTTCCCCAATTAACCACCATCAGGAGAAAATCCAATGCCTCGAACAAACCGTAAGCGGTGGAAAAATACCCAAAGGAGTGGGAACAATTGGAAAGTGACCTCGAGGCACCGATCTCTGTTACACCCTAACAGGTGTATTATGAACACAGTCTCCAAGACTCCATCCAGCCCACAAACACCTTGTGGGTAGCCGTGAATGTTTTATTTTTGGACATACTCCAAGTACCCCTCAGGTATATCTAGAGTCCCCCCTCACCTAATTTAATCCACTCATTTTTCATATTAACTTAAATCGTACCAAGAGACAATTGCAAAACATTCACTCCAAGCACATGCAAGCACATTTAATCATTTTGCGACTCCATTTTAAGGCACTGGTTATTTGTTTACTTCTTTCGATATATATATTGTGTGTCAGTATTGTGCTTACTTGTGTTTATTTTTTCATCTTGTCATCTGTGGTTATCAATCGTTAATTTCAAACTCCTAAGCAACTTATTCAATTGAATACCATCATACTAAAGTAATTAGCCATAGTAACTTAATAGGGTCTACCCCCCTTGGCTTCATTAGGATTTGAGCCTAAACAGAGGAGTCAAGAACAAGGTGACAGCCTTGAATCGAGACTTTCCCCTAAGGACACATAGAGTGGCTTGAAGATTTCTACCACATCCCCCCCAAGCATGTGAAAGACGACAACACCTTTTGGCGCTGTTGTCGGGGATAAATCTTTTTATTTCCAAAGTACAGATTTTTTTTTCTTCCTTTTTGCTTTTTCTTTGTTTGATCAATACTTAGAGTAGATCTTTAATTTTCATCTGGCGACCAGTGACTTTTTTTCAGCTTTTATTTTTACAAAGAAAAGATTTTTTTTTTTTTTTTTTTGTGAAAGATTTATAAATGCTTATTTTTCTTTTTCAAATGGCGACTCCATTAAAGGGATAAAACCCTACTTTCTCATAATTTGTTGAGACTTGTTGTGTGTAGATGATCTCATATGACATAGTAAAACTTTAAATGCTCGTTATTTGATAGCTCCGATTTAGTACAAAATACATGGTTGATATATGCTACTTATAAGCTATTATGGATGATGAGGATTATGGTGCTCAAATTTCCAATGTGTATCCTCCCATTCATTTCTCGGGCATCCTGGGTTTTCCTAACCATGAACCATATCTCTAGGATAAAGGATATATTTAGGCTCCAATTTTTTATGGAAATGGTGACTCAGCTATCTGTCACATCATATTTGTTTTTTCATTTGTGAATAAACTCAACATACTAATTCATAAGGATAATGTGATGCGAATTTTTGCTAATTCTTTGGAAAAGAAGGCTTGGACATGGTTTTGTGGCCTTCCTAATAAATGCATTACCTCCCATGAAGACTTATGTGCTATGTTTTTGAGAGGTGGCATAATGGTGAGGGAGATATGGTAACAGTTGTAGAAAGGACCCTCACCTACCTAAATGAGCTAAAGGAGCCCATGACTTCCATTATATATGAGCACACTCAGAATGATACTATTAAAGAGATTCACAAGGAACCCATGATTGAACACATTGTTGAAGACTCTCCTCATGTCACCATAACTGAAAATATTGAAGATTTGAGATATTCTCAAGTTTGTTGCAATGCTAATATTTTTCCAAAAATCCCTCATGAGGAAACCATTACTGAGATCAACACTTATGAAGAAATTTATGATGTGTATGATGACACTCCTCTATGTTCATCACTTAGGGATGAAGTTTTGGAAAGTTTAACTTCTCCTAATATATTTGAAACCAAAACTTTGAAGGATGATTATTATGAACAGGAGGAGGGTAGTTATATCTTAGGATGTGATACCAACAAGGAAGACATGGATAGGCAGGAGCACGATGCCATGGATGAAGACTCTCTCATATCCAACATAGATGGGAGTGATGACTATTGAAATTTCATAGATAATCCAACTTGTGAAAATCTTATTGAGAATCCCATCCATGATATGTCCAGCAAGGTGAGTTTCTATTCAAAAATTTGTGGAAATACATTCTACGATACGTCCATAGAGGGGAGCGTGGATTTGGATACCTAGGAAAATATTAGTATGGAAGAGGAGCATTTAGAGTTTTCACATGATCATTCAGAGTCATCTCATGCAGAGCTGCACAAATTCAATAGTGATGAATACATTGAGAAGCAGTGCATCGAAGAGTCAAAATTGATACAGTTGATGGAGGGTCAGCCTGAGGCTGCTTATTCACATATAGAGGTTCCTTATGATTTGGAGCTACCTGGGGGTTATGCAATGAGTTATCATTTGATAAGCCCCAATGATGTAGTCAGTCTCCCTCATCTTGCCGATTGGTATATCAGTCCTATCCAATCATAGATAGAAGCAGCCTACGTGAGCACATACCAATTTAGGAAGAACTTTAATGACTTTATTCATGCCTATGATTTCCCATCCAACTTGCCCATTCCGGATCATCACGCAGGTTTTCATTTTCTGAATAAAGTATCCTTACTTTGGCTGGTAACCAAAGACAAGGCAAAAACTTTTTATGTTCAATAAAATGCTTAGGTGGTTACATTGGATTTTTTTATTACACCTAACCTTTTTATATCATTCTTAGAGTAGGAAAATAAGCTCCTTAAAAGAGAGCATTTACTTTTCGCTTTTTTGTTTTGTACTTAGCTATAATAATTTTTTTTTTCATTAGTTAGTTACATTTATTTTGTTTAAATAAATAAGCTTAATGGTTCATTTGGTTTCTTATAAAGCTCATGCTATTGAGGTTTTCTTGTCAAGTTGATGTGTTTTTACAAGGTGTATAAACCAGAGATTCTGGTGTTCTCATATCCTCTCCTTTCCCTATGACCAGATCGAGCACACGTCCCATAGCTGCAGCCACATGTTACCACCTAAGTTATACTTACTAGTTTTTTTTATCAAGTGAGCCTGGTGAACTGGACAAAGATGATTTGTTCGGACTTCAGAAGACCTTCAGAATTGCTTCTAGGAAGTGCTTGTTGTACTATATCACATGTTCATACCCCATAGGGGAGTTGTAATAAAATGTTCTAGCATGGTAGTGTCTGTAAAAGACTCGGTCTCCTAGACTTACTTGTCAATTCGATCAGCCCAAGGTGTTTTTTCCCTTGGTTATTATTGGTTGTTGAATAAACGAATGATAATTTCTGAGTTTTTCACCAAAACTCCTCCAAAGTTGGGGTGGTCGGATTGAAATTTAGGCCTATTGAGGTTATTAGAGTCTGTGTGTCAATGTATAAACATGCTAGGCATTATGGTCGAGTCATATGAACATGTCTAAGTCCCCCTCGGTTTTTTTTTTTAATTTTTTAATTTTTTTTTAAGTTTTAATTTTTCCAAAACTTAGGATATTTTTTAATAGTCTAATTGGAAAAATTGGTTTTGTAATAAAAGTGGGCTCATAAATCAGTTTCAGTCATGGGGGTGCTCATTTTCTAGCTCAGAGCACCCGGTAAACCCATAAACCCACTTTTCCTAAGTTTTTAGTGATTTTCCCATCACTCAGGTCAGAAAACCCTAAAAATTAAATATTGATTATTTTTGATAAATTAATTAAATAATGGAGAAAATCCAAATTCCTAATTTAGTGGATTTTTCTCCTATTTGACTGAAATCAGTCTCATTGGCTTTGGATTGACTAGAGATGACCATTCCTTGACAGGAGTTGATCTGGGCTGAAGAGGGAGTGCACCACATCATGCATCCTTGGGATTTGTGCTCTCTCTCTCTCCTCCACATGTGTGGGCTCATCTAGATGTGATTTGGTTGATGTTTCATTTAAATGGTTGATGTGTTAGTCCGATCAGCACTCCGATTATCAGTTACACTCAATCAGACTCAGATCTGATTCAGTTAGACTCAGATCAAGCTCAGATTGACTCTCTCTCCCTTGGGAATTGTGCTCCCTCTGGGCTAGGGTTCCAGTTTTTGTTATAAATAAAGAACAATCTCCTTCTTTCCAAGCTAGTTAGAGTTGGATTGAAGAGTTGTTGTTGTTGTAATGTTGCTATATTTTTCATTGAAATAAAGAAAATCTTTGGAGGCAAGATGGTGTCATGTTATTATGTGTGGATGAGCATTGCCATGTTTCACTGAGGTAACCTGTATTTGTGTTCATAACTTGATTATTTTGATATTGTGGATCCAGTGCTAAAAGATTGATAATAAGTTTATTATGATATTGATAGGAAAGGAATATGTTAATAAGTTTATTGGCCATCTCTTTTTCTTTTATGCATGTCTAGAGATCTAGATTTAACATGTTTTATAAGATTATATGCATGTTATTCTAATATCTATGTTTATGTATTAACCGGATCTCACAAGCATCTTAGAAAGCCTTTGGATTAGTTGCAGGTTCCTAGCTTGGAGAGGGTGCTCATATAGTTTGCTTCCTCACTTTCCCCAAACTTTCTCAAAGGCATAGTCCCTTGACATTCCACCGGAAAGCTCCACGGTTGATTTTCATGGCTACAAGCGTTCCTTCTTCTCTTTCTCCTCTTAAAAGTTAAAATCTTCCTTGGTTACTTGGTTCATAGCTTTGATTTGTTTATATCTATCATCTTAGAGCGAATTTTAACATAGATCTATCATCTTGAAGCTTATAATCTAGATCTTGTTCTTAAAAAAGGGTTTCATAAGCATTCTAGATCTAGCTTTAGGGAAATCATCCTTTTTGCATGGCATTTTAAAGAAAATTTGTAGCTTGCATGCATTAGATTTATCTTTTGTAATTTAAAAGATAAATCCAACAATCAGTACACATCATATTGGCTGCCCAAACGACAAGCCAAGATCCCAAGGAAAGCTTTCTTTCCTTGGTTCCTTTTTCACCTTTTTTTAACTAGTTTTAACTTAGCTGCTTTCGGTTAAAAGTGTGTTGACCCAAAGGTACTTTCAAAGTGCTTTTGGGAATATTTAAGTTTAATAAGCTTGCTGATTTTTAACGGGTATAACAGAAAATAGGAGGAGGTGCTATCCAAAAAGTGACTTTTGAGCCATCCGGAACCCCCCGGGGGTCTCCTCTTTTCCCGAAATATTTATTTTTTGCACTTTGTAAGCTCTTGGGTTCATTATGTATAAGAAAAAAGAGGCATTATATCAGTTTTTTGATATTGTAACTGCTGGTAATAAAAAATAATTTCAAATAGGCTCTTTCGAGCCCATTCCCCATCCCCCTTGGGGGGATTGAAGTCCTTTTTTCTCTTTTTGCATTTTTCCTATTTTTTGCTCTAGATTAGTTTTATTTATGCAAAATAGTGTACTTTGATTACTTTCATCATATCTTCCATATTATAAAGTCAAAGTAACTTTAATATTTACCCCACGAATCCCAATTGAATCGAAAGGTGGAAGAGGATCGTGGTAGATTTAATTAGAGAATCTATGGTTTGTTTTATTTTTGTTGCTTCATTATTCATTATTAATCTTTGCAAGCAATCAATTAAAATCAACCCCCTCATTGATTCCCTGATTGAGGTTCACTTGGACCGAAAGAGGTTCCTGGAGGGTTTTCTTTCTAATAAAGACACATCGATTAAAATTTACTAAAAATTACAAAGACTCTGGTGTGTATGCTCTACGTTTTGGCTGCGGTTCATTTGATCAATGAAGCTACATCAAAAGCGACGTGAGTGACTAGATTAATTAGGTTTCACCTTCCCCAATTAACCACCATCAGGCGAAAATCCAATGCCTCGAACAAACCGTAAGCGGTGGAAAAATACCCAAAGGAGTGGGAACAACTGTAAAGTGACCTCGAGACAATGATCTATGTTACACCATAACGGGTGTATTATGAACACAGTCTCCGAGACTCCATCCAGCCCACAAACACCTTGCGGGTAGCCGTGAAGGTTTTATTTTTGGACATACTCTAAGTACCCCTCGGGTATATCTGGAGTCCCCCCTCACCTAATTTAATCCACTAGTTTTTCATATTAACTTAAAATGTACCAAGAAACAATTGCATTAAAACATTCACCCCAAGCACATGCAAGCACATTTAATCATTTTGCGACTCCATTTTAAGGCACTGATTATTCGTTTACTTCTTTCAATATATATATTATGTGTCAGTATTATGCTTACTTGTGTTTATTTTTTCATCTTGTCATATGTGGTTATCAATAGTTAATTTCAAACTCCTAAGCAACTTATTCAATTGAATATCATCATACTAAAGTAATTAGCCTTAGTAACTTAATAGGGTCTACCCCCTTGGCTTCGTTAGGAGTTGAGCCTAAATGGAGGAGTCAAGAACAAGGTGACAACCTTGACTCGAGACTTGCCCCCAAGGACACACTGAGTGGCTTGAATATTTCTGCCACGTCCCCCCTAGGTGTGTGAAAGGCGACAACAATCGGCATATGTGCATGAAAAAAAAGGTAAGGACAATCAATCAATCATGCGCAACAACAGCTGTAACAGGTAGCCATTTGGTTAGCATGGGAATGAACAGGGTAAACAATGGCACCATAATTTTTCTTTAGGTTTAAACGCAAAGGAGATTTATAGATAATATGTATAGTTGGGGACTCAAAAATTGACCGATTGGCAGCAGAAGTTTTCTCAGTTTTTCATGTTTACAGAGATCATATTGTTATATATTCATATCTACTACTTCAGCTTTCCTCATTTTCTTGTCTGTTTGAATGGAGGACCTTAAGCTGATGGATTACCTCCTTGTTATGGTATAGCTGGCTGAACTGCATACTGCTGGACTTTATGACTTGGAAATACAGAAACTGTCATTGTTGTTGCATTGCCAAATATATAGTCACACACTTTAGTTCAGTAAAAATTTAATTAGTACTGGAATTTTAATTCTATTCCTTTTAAAGTATGTTGAATGAATTTTGATTAGGAGAGGTCAGGTCACCTGTGGTTGCAGGAACAACAGTAGGGGTGGATATGATTCCCCCATAGTTCTGTTGTGGCAAGATTGACATTACATTGACTTGTAATATATGTGCAGGCACACTTAATGTCTGAGCTTGAGGATATGTTCCATAGTTAGTTGCTTGCAGAGGTTGATTGAATGTGTAGCATGGATAAAGTGTAGGATTTGAGACCATTTCCTAGGCAATATAGATCTAGGGAAACTGAGTTCCTCCATATGGATTTTAATAGTTCTGCACACATAAGAAGACATACATATAAGTTTTACTTTGTTAAATATGCTCCTAGAAAACAAACCATCTCGAAGAAAAATGTTTAAAATGGAATCAGGATTGAGTGCAACAGTACTAACTGGAAGATAAGTGTAATCTGTGGAGTATGGAGAAGACCTGAAACATTGGAACCAAATATCGATGATGTTGGAGCATTAGTGTGGTGAAAAAGTATATAATATATATAGTTTTAGCGCCATTGATTAAAATTATAGTGATTGTATTTCAAGAACGAAATCTATCGAATTTATAGCTTTGGATTCACTTCATATACTGTTAATTTATCTTTTAACTGTAATCAGTGTTAAAGACTTTGCCAAAATAACAAGGAAACTTGGATGAGGAAAACTCAACCATATACATGATAGGGGAAACCCTCCTGGAATGCGTACTGGCCAAGATGTTGGGGAAATGCTGGTCTGCCAGGGTATCCAGGCCCTCCTGTCTAAAGAGAAAAGGGAGTCATCATTGGGATCTGATTTCGTGATTAGGATCACAATTAAAGCACATTTCTTTAGTATCATAGATACCATGTTCATTTTAAAACCCAAAAACATTTCCAAGTTTCGCATCCGTCTTTCTGCACTGCGGAAAACGGAAAGCGGATGCAAACAAAGAATGCAAAAATAAAAATCAAAGTTCTGATTTCCGCATTCCACACTACGGAAAGCGGAAATCGGGAAATAAATAAAATATGAGACAAAGGATTTTCCGATTTCCACATTTCGCACTGCAGAACGCGGAAGTCGGAAAAAAGTTAATTTTTATTACAAACTTGTAATTTCCTATTTTCGTATTCCGCACTGCGAAAAGCGGAAGTCTCACATGATTTTGGGTCGAATGTCCATCTCCCCATTTCCATCTTTTGAATTTCAAAACCCGCAGATCAGAAATCACGAGTTCAAGACAAGTATTGGTACGTTTAATGATAAAAATTAGAGATTCAATCAAAACAATTTGTTAAAATAAGTAAAAATCGTTATTTTGTGGTAAAAAATTCATTCATTGACATTATAAAATTCATTTTAAACCTCCAATGATTACAAGTTTGATGAAAATTGCTTTAACCAATAAAAACATAATCTAACATTAATCTAATTATGAAAAAGATTTGGATACAAAGCTCGTGGATTTGTGTGAAGCGACCTAGGTAATTGTTACTATAATTCTAAGTTGTTTTAAAGGTATTTTATTATTATTAAAAAAAAACAGATTTATTATTTTTTTTATAAATAATTTAGAATGTATATATTAAAATGTTAACTTCCTAATTTCCATAATGTTTGATATCAAATGTATATCAAACACTGCTAAATTAAATACTTAGCCATGGCTGATTCATGAGGAACGCCACTAAATGAATCCTCAAATTTCAACCCTCTCTTGGTGAGCCCAAATCAAATGCGACAACTCATTTCTGCAATGAGATTTCACAAAGTGCACAAATTTTTTAGGGGGATTGTTTTTTAGATAGTTAATTTTTTTAATTTTTTTAATTTTGCTGATGTGAGTTTTCCTACTATGTCAAAAGTTTATAATTTGACTATGTCAAAAGTCAAGCCTAAATAAGTTAGAGGTAGGTTATATGTATATTATGGAATTTAAAGATAAAGAGAGGTATAGGATGCGAGGAGAGAGAAAGAAAGAGAGGCTGTGGGTGGTAAGTGGTAAGAGAGGGTGATTAGGAGCGAGAGAGAGAGGGGAGAGAGAGAGGCAGAGGGATAGACTGAGGGAGAAAGATGGAGACAGAGGGGGGAAAGAAAAGGGGGGAGAGAGGCACGGGCAGAGAGAGAGAGAGAGAGAGAGAGAGAGAGAGAGAGAACGAGGGAGGGAGGAAGGGGGGACGAGAGATACGTTGATCCTTTGTTGATGTATTTAGTCATAAATGTCTTTAGGTAAAACCTCAGTTGTAAGTCAGGTCAATAGTACCCACAAAAGTATTATTAAAATGTAATTTGCAGTCTCCCAAGATAAGTAAAAAAAGTTTATTTACAAAAAAACTCAATATTTTTACCTTCTCGATGTTCCTTTACACCTCTCGGTGCGCTAGTATATACCCACTATGAAACACTAAGCAACTTGGTGAGCGGTTCTAAATCTACTTTAACTTAGATCAACGATAAACCCTAAATATATATTTGAAATATTCAAGCAAATTCGTATATATATTTGAATTAAAATATTGCGAGGCACGAAAATAAGTCCTATTCTGATAGTGCAGCGAATTTGGTGAGCGCGTCGCTCCAAAGTACAAGTCAATTTCCACCAAATTTATGGTGAGCCAGTCACTCCAAACGTGTAAGTACAAGTAAGAAATTATGATGACATAATTTGTATTAAAAAAATTTAATACACATAATTTTCAAAACCATGTTATATTATAAAGAAAATTGGAATTTTGTGTTTTTAATTGATTTTTTATTTAATAATTATAATTAATTATAATGTAAATTAGATAAAAACAATATATTCATAAATATTTATTAAAAATAAAAATATTAATTTTAAAAATTTAATATATATTTATTTAAAAAATCATTTAATACTTATTTGTGATGAAACTTAGAAAAAACTTAAACAAAAACAATAAAACTAATATAAATTCAAATGACTTTGGCTCAAAAGTCATTTATATAAAAGTGCTTGCTATATACCTCCCATTTGGAGGTATAATAACGTGTTACACAAATTTAAGAGCATAAGCAATTTCAAAGTTTTCAGCAGTGGTTAAATCCACATGCTTCATGCTTGAAACATGCTTCATAAATGTGAAACATGTTTCCTAAATGTGATGTGATGATGTAATGTGTAGTTGTAAATATCATTTTAACATACAAGAAAGATATCTCAGGATTTATAATGATGGTTGTAAAGTTGTTTAGGCTGGGGATGGATTGACAAAGCTATCTTCCTTTTATTCACTAGAGTTTTAAGAAATCTTTAGTTCAAATCAAGTATTTTAGATTTGAGTTTAGCAACGGGAGTTTTGGATATGATGAATAATACAACCTCCTAATAATAGTGGGTAAATTATTCATAACTTTTACAAAAACATGAACAAAGCTTAACTGTAAGTTGAAATTCTAACTATTAAAGCAATGCATTAAAGGTTATAAGCAAAATTCCAATTTATTTTCGTCAATAATTGGTTTTTAATGTCCAATTTAATTTACCATCAAGATGGCACTCCCTCTTTGGATTATATCCAATTTAATTTACCATCAAGGTGTCACTCCCGCTCTCTGTATTCCTTTGTTACTTAGAAAGCGAATTTGCATTGAAATCTATCCGATTTGTCATATGATTATTCAATTATTTTCAACTGAATAGGCCTATTCAATTTTAAATCTCTAGTATTTGCTTATGGGCATGTTTGCATGTGGCTTCACTATTAAGCAGTGACGAACATTGGCTTTAAAAAGCTCATACATTAGCTTAAAATGTCTGTGAAGAAGTGAACAATCGTGGGAATGGGTCGAGTTGGCCTTCCTGTCTTGCTAGAAGGGTGACCTATCAATTCTATTCCAAAGAGGAGGCGAGATGTCAATTTTATTACAAAGAGACTAACAATTGATACAATAAGAAGCATCTAATTTTGTGTTACTCAGAATTAATACTTCATGTAGAAGTGATTAAACTTTGATAACCAATATGTATTGCCAGTAGTGTTATAAATGTTGTATAGATTGGTATATACATAAATATTCATAGCAAATGGTGTATGTTGAGATTTGCAACTACAAAAATTTCATTGAAGAATGGATAAGACTTGTGGTGATAAGTGTTATTATAAACATTTATCTTTCACACACACATTAACTATTGCATTGCATTGAAAAGTGCATTTTATAATTTATGTATTGTATCAATTTATGGAAACAAATTTTTCTATAAAAATAAAAATACAAATAATGTATATTAAAGAAATATTAAAACATATATATTATGAAGAAATGTATTGATGATTTCCAAAATATTAGGTGGCTATGAAATAGATGACGAGAATCACACAACCTTTAAAATGAAGAGAAATGGCCTTTCTGCCTACAAAACCCATTGATTAGGGGTATGAACAACAATAATATGATCCCTTGTGAGCCCCAAATTATTTAATCCACAAAAATGAAATCTATATATGTGAAAAATAAGAAAATCACAAAGTGAAGTTGCAAATTCTATTGTGAGAAAAACGGCTTGATGGTGGACAAATATTCCTTTCCTTGTAGGTTGTAACTAAGGCAAAAAATAAAGTGTGGGTTAGTAATACCAATACAACAATGTTGAAGCTATGAAATGAATAACAACACATGTAAAGGCCAATTACAAGATCAAACTTTTATAAATGACATGAAAACACATTAAGGAGAGTTTCAACCAAATGTTTAAAGTCCAATGGAAAAACTTGAATATAATGATGCCACCTAAGAGAATGTAGTTTGCAAATGGTAGCCAACACTCTTTTTGGGAATGTTTCTTGCAAATGGTAGCCAATGACACCTTTGGGAGGGTCTTTTGATCTCTCTCATTTTAGTTGTTCTTTATCCTACGCTTGATGTTTCCCCATGTGGCGGCCTTCATTCAGAGCTCACAAACCAAGTTTTCTTCCCCCAAAAAATCTCCCCTTTGCTGGTGTGACCCCGTGATGGGTGATACCATCACTCCTCCTTCTGTACTTGGGAGCTATATTTTAATGCCATCGCTCTTGCAAGAGAGCAATGCCTTATTTTTGTCCTTTTTTTTAGTTTACTCCTGGTAAATACATGGATCACATTTTTAAATCTTCACTTGATGGAAATATTTCTTTATTTTAGAATGTTTCTTTGGTGGTTTGGTAGCTCTAGTAGTTTCTTTTTCTTAGTTAGTGAGTTTCACTTCTCACAAGTAGATCTCATTGCTCAACCTCCTCTTTTGGAGTGGCAGATCTACTATGTTCTCTCCTATCTCTAAAGAGGATTCCTCTTGCTCTTGATTCTTTGAAGAGGCTTAACATTGCTGTGAAACCATGTGAAAATACATGGCAGAGTTAGAAACACTCGATTTCACTTTGCTATACTTCATAACATAATTAAATATATAGTGCATACTTCCTCTACAATGACCTATGTGTCTAGGTTGAATGCACCGATTTTGATTGTGTTAATCTCGAGATTCGCATAGAGTTAACAACTTATTGACTTGTCAAAAACTTAATTGAAATACGTAATTAGCATAATTCAATAGTGGATTCGTATTTTTGTGGATATGTTATGCACAAATTGAAATGTTATTGTCCAACGTGCTAGGAATATCGAATGCCAAAGATTTTAAGCATGTGATTGTTAGTGTATCGTTTAAGTGTGATTATGGAGAAAGATGTTTTGATTCAATAGAGTGACTAAAGTGACTCCATATACTCCATGGAGATGCAAAATCCACTGTGTCATTTAAAATGCAATTAATAAACTAGCAATTGTAAAATTCAATGAAGCATAGGATCTCCAGGCCTGCAGTAATTCAAACGATGAAGAAGATTGTAGAAGAGAGAGAGAAGCAATTCAATAAACTCTGCTCAATAATTCATGGCAAATAAAACACACATGAGAGAAATAATTGGAATAATAATCATACATCCATTAATCAATAAATATTATGTAATACAATGGTTATACATATAGGAGAATTTGAATGCCTAGGATAGGATTCGAATCTACCAACCTAGACTGACTCTGAAGCTAACTCAGTGTGGGGAAATCACCACTAGAGCTCACTAATGCAACTATGGATCACTAAAGTAGTTCACAACCAGTTAATTGATGAGGGTAGGTGAGCAAATGCGCCCTACTTCCCTTGAATCATGCAAATTGGCACTAGGATGTCTGAGATTCATCTAACTGATGGGAATCAAAGCATAATTGGACATCATTGAATACCAACTAGGGTCAACTGCTAGTGGCACTCAAAGTGAATTCCTAAATTATAGGGATTGGTCCCTAGGACACCTAAACTATTGTAAAGAGGTGCAGTAAATGGTAGGTGACTCCTAGGCGTGACCCCCATGCACTAGTGGAGTGATGAAGACCTCCTAAGCTAGGAAAATTGAAAAATATACTATGTGGTCAAAGGGAGGATTAATTAATAATATTAACACCCCCCCCTTTATCCTAACTTTGGACAACCTAGGCCCTAGAAACTAAGACCAAAGGTCACCCATACAATATAAATGTAAAAAGAATTTATTAACAAACTAAGGGAAACGGGAAAAACCTCATGGGAACCCCCTGCCCCCTCAAAATAAATAGGAAAATCAGGAAGAAGCTTTCATACTAAGAGAAAACATTTCTTCTTGAGCAAAAAATTGTGAAAATATTTCTGCAATCTGCATCTCTGTGGAGCAGTAATGCAATGTGATGGTTCTTATGTGCACTAGTTTCTTGGGGTTGTGCATGTGAACTTTTCAATCTTCTTCCAATACGATGATAGATAGGAGAAATGCTGCTTTTGTCTCTTCTTTCTAGAGGAAGAATGACATGATCCAATTTGTTCTTCAGTGAGCATAATTGTTAATTAGACCTTACCATCATGTAGCATCTCTCTTGGAGCTTGTTGCACCTCTCTGAAAGAAGTAAATTTGCTTGACATAGCACAAGGATTTCTTTTTTAAACAGGGATCTTGTTCTCCTCATGTCAGATGACTCTCCAGTCATGTTCTCAGCTGCCTCAATAAATGTTTGATCCCACTTAGACCTAGGATTGGGAGTAGGGACTAGATCTGGATATGGATCACTGTGAACGTCATATTCAATTCCGTAAATGGATTCAACTTTGTCCTCTGTTTTGGATTCTGAATCGAAAAAATTAATGTAAACATTACCATATGCAAAAATTTTAGGTAGAATTGTTTTACCTTTCATTTCAAATCATAGTTAAGATTGCACTGGATCTGAATATGGAAGAAAGTGTGAGAATTCATATGCCTTGGAGGCATGGTTTGCAACACATTTATCTATAAGCTTCCTAATTTAGATATCTAATATCTCCACTGAGTTAGGACCAAATACCGCACTTTTGGGGATCCTATACAAGTCATATGGTATACATATAACAAATTTGCAGCTAAGGAGGGCACATAGAGTACATTTTTGAACACTCCATGCTCTAACTTGATTGAACCCTTTCCTTCAACTTGGATTTGAGTCTCATATCCCATGTGAATACTTGTACCATCAGTAAGTTGTAATGAAGGGAATGCTTCTTTGGATGCAACCATGTGATTGGAGGCTCCTGAATCAATGAGAAAGGCATGTGATTTTGAAAAACCATCCTTCAGTGCATGGCGTCTCTCATCATGATATTTAGTATTGTAGCTAGAGTCATCATTCCTTGCACCTTCAGGGAGGGAAATATTGTGATACTCAAGGAGTTTTTCCATATAATCAATGATATTCTTCATACAATATTTTTCTGTATGGTTTCCTTTCTTATAGTAGGAGCACTTTCCCTTGTAAAACCTCTGATGTTTGTCTTTCCTAGAGCCCGAGGTTTCATTTAATGGATCAAACTCATCTTTAATTTCAAATTCAATGTTCCTTTTCTCTTTTCCTTTATGATTCCTTCTTGCTTGCACATTCCTTGTCTCACCAACCAAGATAACTTAATTTGGAGAGGCTCTGAGGGCTCCCATTTGTGTCAACTTCTCTTGTTCTTGGATTAGAGACGTTGTGAAGGAATTAAGGGATGACATTCACCAATTAGGAGTAGTCAGTCTCCTAGAGTGAAAGGTAAATACAAACACTGATAATTCTGAACCAAGTTTTCTCAGAATTGATAGCACCAATTGATCATCCTTCTTCTCAATCCCACATTGTGTGCATTTCATGACCAGTAATTTGGATTTTGATAAATAAATGTTGTATACTTTCGAAGTTGTTGTGTTGTAGTGTTATCATCTCATTCTACAAGATATGTACCCTCATCTCATCATGTATTCTAAAAAATGATTCAATCTTATCCCATACTTATTTTGGTGTTCTCAATCCCTCAAGGTGAAAGAGTAACTCTCTAGAGATGTGAATGCACATGAAGCCAAAAGCTTCATCAATCTTATTCAAATACTTGGATTTTTCAAGGTACTGATAGGGTTTGAATTCTCTTCCCATGGTGGCCCTATACATACCCTTGTTGCACAAGATAATATGCTTGTCAATCCTCCAATCAAGTTAATTGAAAGGTGTGAGGATTATGGGAGTCAGAGCTATTGAATTCTCCATTTCAAAGCTTTAAGAAACAACTAATTCTTAAGAAAATATTCAATTTACCTGCAAAAACACTAAAAATACACTTCAATTCAAATCAAATTAGTTCAAACACTCTCCACTTCGACATGTGCAGTTTCCCTGGGTGCATCAGAACCGGATAGACTTATTTGGACATAATCTAGAGGGAGAAAGGAAATAATTCCAGGATTTATGTGGAACCCCATTTCTTCTGGTGCATCAATGGAAGTTTCCAAGGTTTGTTGTTGGGTTGGATACCAACTATGATACCATGTAAAATTCGATGAAGCATAGGATCTTTAGGCCTGGAATAATTCAAATGATGAAGAATATTGCAGAAGATAGAGAAGCAATTCAGAAATTATGCTCAATTATTCATGACAAATAAAACACACATGAAACTAATAATTGTAATAATAATCATGCATCCATTAATTAGTACATAATATGTAATACAATGGTTATACATACATGAGAATTCGAATGCCTAAGATAGGATTCGAATCTACCAACCTGGACCGACTTTGGAGCTAACTCAGTGTGGGAAAATCACCACTAGAGCTCACTAATGCAACTTTGAATCACTAAAACAGTTCACAACTAGTTAATCGATGAAAGTAGGTGAGCAAATGTGCCCTACTTCCCTTGAATCATGTAAACTAGCACTAAGATGACTAAGAGTGATCTAAATGATGGGAATCAGAGCATAACTGGATATAACTGAATACCAACTAGGGTCAACTACCGAGGATTGCTGGTGGCACTCAAAGTGGGTTCCTAAATTATAGGGATTGGTCCCTGGGACACCTAAACTCTTGCAAAGAGGTGCATTAAGTGGTAGGTGACTCCTGGGTGTGTCCCCCATGTACTAGTGGCGTGATGAAGACCTCCTATGCTAGGGAAATGGACAAATAGACTATGTGGTTAAAGGGAGGATTAATTAATAATCCTAAGAACAATTGTTGCAAGAAGGTGCAATAATACATTGAATAGGTGACAAAAATAGGATTCTACACTTAGAAACAAAATTGTTAAGACTAAATCAATCCTTTTAAGTATTTAGAAAGAAAAATATATATATATATATATATTAAGATGCATCTTTAAATACTTAAAAGATTGAAGTTTAAACATATCAGTATCTATACTGATGTGTATATTTTCTTTTTATAGAGTTACACATTTATCTTATATTAAAATTTAAAATGCATTTTGAATGCAATTATAAACAAGAGCAACTAGTTTCAATGTCCATGACAAGAATGTAGTAGATTGACTATATTGCAATTGTTGGTTTGGGTTTGGAGCTTCTGTGATTTTGTGTTGCAAAAACAGACTGATAAGGATATGTATTGTCATATAAGACCATTCTGATGGTGGCCACTAAGAATCATCTTGCAAAAAGTTATTATTTCAAGTTATGCTTGTACATGTGTTGGGTTCGTAGGTTTCGTAGTTCATGACCTTCTTCAATTGTTAGTTCTGATTAGATGCAATATCCACAGATGCACATGCGGGATATGTAGGAATATGTATTTACAAATATTGTTAACAATTCATTCAGTTGTTAAGCATGGTTTGATGGGGAAATTGCAGCACTGTAGGTGCTAGATCTCTAATGCTACGTGAGTGTGAAAACATGCGTAAAATATCAATATGATTTTTCTCCTTCTAAGCTACCATGGACTTATATGACCATGATATTAGGGAGGTGTTGCTACCACAACGGTTCTCCCCGAATTTATTTTACTTAAATTTCTGGGCCCCTCCTCATTATTTTTTTGTATGGCTTGATCGTTGAACTTTTGAGCTCCTTGAGCGTGTTTTCTTTCGCTTCTCTGAAGGTGGATGTCAGTAATTTGTGTATGCCTTGTTCATTTTTTGGTTCAGGTCATGAATGTGTGGTCAAAGAGAAGAAAATTTGCTGTTCTTCAGTGCTTCCTCTGTAAAAAGAAGCGAGGTTGGTTACAGCCGATCCTTAGCACTGCTCAAATACCTCAGTTTCCCTTTAAGCGGGCCTCTTTTACTGCTGGATCGGGCGCTGCGAAGTTTCAACCCTTCCACCATTGCGGCTCCTAGACCTTTCTTTCGTCCCAAATCGCTTGTCCATAAGCTTCCACTCGCCCGCCGTTGCGGCCAGGAGGAGACAGTTAGCTCCTGATTCAAGTGTCATCCGACGCCCGACCTTGTCTTGCCCCGCCTGAACTGAGTTTTCCACCTCGTCGCCTGTCCCCTGCCAGTTTTCCGTTCGCCGTTGCGGATGAGCCACCCCTCCTGGTTCTCAAAGCACTCTTCCCCCCGATGTCCGATTCCCCTTTTTTTGCCCATGTTTCCGCTCACCCAGTTTCTATATTTCCCCGCCGTTGTGGCTCCTGAAGTCTCGTCTCATCCAATGCAGAAGTTGGTCGACCGCCGCTTATAATTTTGCCCGCCCAAAGCTTAAATCGATACCTTGTCCGAGCGAACCTGGCTAGTCTCTTGCGGATTTACAATGCTGGGTAGAGAATATTTAAATGTTTAAAAAACTTCCCTTTGCAGCGAATAATGCATTGTGATTGTTTGCAGAAGGAATTCGGTGCTACTAAAGCGACCATGGGCTAAGACGTAGCTTGGTCGGACCAGAACCGTCACGATCACAAGGAAGGAAAAACGCAGAAAAGGACAAAGCAAGCAAACGAAGGAGGAACAGATAGAGGAAGACTCATCTGTTACTGGTTAGAAGATAAAACGCTCATAGAGAATGATTGAAAAAACGCAGCGGCCAGAACAAGAAGTGGAATCGTTGAAGATACGGAAAAGTCACACGCCGGGGTGGCAGCCCAAGGGGCAGCGGGGGTAGTTTAAATAGAGGGAAGGAGGACTGAAAAGGGGCTTTTTCCCTGGAAAACTTTGTATTTGTTTACTTGTAAGATGAACTACTTCGTTTTGCATAGGAACTACAAATTTTGCCTGTCGGAGAGAGTGAAAAGCGAAATGTATCAATGCAAACTCAATGAATAATGTTGAAGAGGAACTATTTCGTTTTCAGC
This sequence comes from Pseudotsuga menziesii, assembly GCA_001517045.1. NCBI lineage: Eukaryota > Viridiplantae > Streptophyta > Pinopsida > Pinales > Pinaceae > Pseudotsuga > Pseudotsuga menziesii. The sequence goes on from LPNX010870601.1 coordinate 287,313, forward strand.
TGTGTTTCATTTACTGTAAGAGTATTCGATATTCTGAACCTATGTTCTTGCTAAATGTTCTTCAGTAATTTCTGGATATTTTTCGCTGTGAGTAATAGATGTTGTTATAAAATGATCAGCTATCTGGTTATTTGAATATATGTAAGTGTTCATGTGCTTTAGAAGAAGTATCAGCTACCTGTGATTCTTCTTTGTGTATGTGAAAATGTATTGCTCACCCAAAAATGATAACCTTGCTCCCTAGGGATAGTGTAGATAGGTAGCTTATTTCTTTTGTATCTGGTTTGGTTGCTCGCGAGCACAAGACGAGAGGTAAGAACCTGCGCATCACTTTGTGACTGCTCCCTGCAGCTTGATCACTCTGCATCTAGTTAGGCACTTGCATATCATTTCTTTAAGTCAAAATGCAAAAAATCGGTGGGCCGGGCCGCAACCGGTAAAACCTTAGTTTTGTTTCTTGACCTACGGTAGCCGGACCGCAAACCGGATGGATTCCCTATTCCAAACAGTCAACGGGCTAGTTGGGAACATTGATTGGGGAGAATCCCTTATTGTTGCCACCTGCGAATTTTTGGGCCTCAACAGGAGGAAGATGTCTCGGATCAATACTATATATTTTGGATCAATACTTGAGCGTTGGAGAAAAGAAAATAAGGATAACATTGGAACAAGTGAAGACGTTAGAGAAAATTTTTGAAGTGGGAATTAAGATAGAACTTGAGAGGAAAATGTAGATAGCAAAGGAGCTAGGTTTGTGTCCCAGACAAATCATTATATGGTTTTAGAACCAACAAGCTAGATGCAAATCCAAGAAGGTGGAGAAAGAGTTCACTGCTCTCAAGCAAGATTAAACTCTCTCAATAGAAAGTACTAAATCCTCCTTACAGAAAACAAACAATTGAAAGCTAAGGTATGAATCCAATCCGAAGGGCTTGTCCAAAATCCATATCACAGTTCTCACATATTGAAGAGGATTATCAATTTAAGAGGAAATACAATTTTGAATCTAATTTTATCATCTACTTACAATACATTTGATGATTTGTGTTGAATACTTTGTGTATCTTTTATGCACTCACTAAATCATCTTTGGGCCATCTCATAACTTAGTGCATGCCATTGGCTTCACTGATGCTTTTACTGGGCAGCAGGAGAATCTCAACTATCTACACACCACCTATCATATTGGTTTTTGCAAGGTTCTTTATGACCATATTGAAATTTACAAAGCTAGATTTATAATATCTCCAATGTATAACTCTCATTTCTTATATTTAGTATGTCATTAGAGGAATTTTCTAGATCCTAAATTCTCACCCAGTATCCAAATATTAAAAGGATAGATGGATATGTAAATTGCGTAGTGTTTGGTCATAGGAATATTATAAGTTGATTTTTTTTAAAGGTTAGTGACTTTTTAGTTGTTCCCATTCAAGGTCGGGTTAACCAAGAGCGATATTTTTGATGGTCTTTTTTCTCTTTGTGAGTGATATGAGACAATGAAGCACATATTTTGGGGATGTCAGTATGCCAAGCATTGTTGGAGGGTTAATTTTGAACAATAGTCCTTAGGGATGCTTAATGATAGTGTTCATTGGAGGTCTATTTTATTTGGTGACCAGTGCACTTCGGTTTCCCTGCACCCAAAGGGATTCTATATTGTTTAAGGATAACAAGTTTATATATTTGTGGAAGATTAGGTGTAATGAAATTTTTTCTCATGAGGTTAGCTTACTGTCTTCCTTTTGTTCTTTGTGGTGGGATGGCGTTTTCCATCAACTTATGTCGAAAGGGAGTCTATTGATAGAAGATGCATGTTTTCTCTTTAGACCCAACTTAGTTTTTCCATTTTTTTCTTCTCATAAATATTGATGAGTTTTGTGTAATTTTTAGAAGATTTTAAATGTTGTTTTCTATATGACCAACACAAATTTGTTTTAATTTTGAATCTACCCATTTTAAAAAAGATTAAGGAATGAAAGTTTGTAAATATTTCCTTAAATTTTATAATCTAGAAAATGTTTACACTTAAAGAAATTAAATTCCTATTGATAAATAAATCTTTAAAGGTTAAATTACTATTGATATTAAATCCTTCATAAATCTAAAGATAAATTCAAAGCTAAAGCAGATTTTGAACTATTTTATTATTTTAATATTTTTAATTTTTTTTATTAAGTTTTTTCCAATTCAATTTATTAATGTTAAAATTTTAATATATACATATAAATACACATCCATAAATCCAAATTAAAATGAATTTATGTCAATTTGTTTTATTATATTGATATATATTTTAAATTTTTGTTATTTTTATTGATATTTTTCAATTAATTTTATTAATGTTAAATTCCAAAAAAAGAGTTACATGTCTCAAGTGTGTAATTAAATGGATATGATTCTTTTTCATCATAATTACGCCACTATGATTTTTTAATGTGCATTTTAGTTACACACTTTTACTATCGCGTTTTATTGTCCATTTTTATTTGTGGGGTTTTTTTTTTCCGAAGAAAAATCGTTGTTCCTTGTTATTCATAATGAATCAAAGGTAACTAGTTACATCACAAGATATATATATATATATATATATATATATATGTATGTATGTATGTATATGTATGTATGTATATGTATGTATGTATATATATATCATCTGAGCTGTGTTATGGGATGGCCACATGTACTGATCAAAGAAGATACAGGGATCCTATCAATTACCATACAGATAAAACGAAAGAACTGTCCAAGGAGTCCATAAAGAAGACAATGAGAACCCATAAAGCTTATCCAACGGGGTGCTTGAGGAAGAAAGGCAATAATCACACGCTCATAGGTGACCAAAATTCATCCAAAGGTATCCAAAATGATACCTAATAAAGTCTCAAGTTATCATATTCAACAAAACCAAAATTGGTTTGAGAAGTAGATATTAAAAGCTCAGCTCAAAAGAGTTGAAGCTTATCTTCCCCAATAACTAATCCTTCATAGTATTCTTTTAAGTCTAGAAGGCCAGTGGACAAGGGGAGCTCCTCCTTGGATAATCTATCTTCCTTCTCATTGTGTTCTCTATATACATGTTGGAAGTTTATCGAAAGAAAATGTGCTTTAATATCTGAAATATCATGGCACCAGGAATCAAGATCTAGAGAAGAGAGACATGCCTTGTCATTTACCTAGTTGATAATGAAAGAAGAGTCTCCATAGACATGGAGAGATGGGATCTCTATCTCATTTGAAAAGTATAAGAGGGCCCACAGTGCCAAGAGTTCAGCTCTGGTATTGGTGCTTTGGCTGCACCCCATCTTAATACAAAAATAGTGAGATGGGCTGATCTGTAAGAGGATACCAGCACCTCCAATATTTTTAGCAGCTGCTCCATCAAAAAATCTGGAAGGAAATAATAAGATTGGGGCTGAGTTTCTAATCCTCTAAATGTTGTTGGATTTCACAAGATAGGAGTTTAATAGATCCAATATTTTATAGTAGAGAGGCATCAACACATGTTTTTTATCTTAAAAAATACAGAGATTGCGGGCACTCCATAGGATCGAAATAAAGAAGAAGGCAGGAAAAGAAGAGCATTTTATTTATTCATCCAATCTTCAAAGTTGCCCAAAAGAGTAGGATAATCCCATGACAGAGTGCAATTGAGTTTCCTATCAAGAAGGATTAAGATGACCAGAGTGAATATACAATCAACAAAGAGGTGATTGACAGTCTCCTCAGCAGAGTTGTAGAGACTGCATTTGTTGGGACCGATGAAATTTTTTTTGAATAAGTTATCCCAAGTATAACTGTGATTCTCCAAACACATCCAAGCAAAGCATGTGATTTTTAATGGAATGTTGCATCCCCAAAGTCTAGAAACAAGTTTGACCGGAGATGGAGGCACCAAAGATGAAATAATAAGGTTATAGGTTGAACTGACTGTAACAGAGCCTGATACTTTGTTTTGAATCCAAATAAGAATATTGTTTGCATCGATAAGTTTAATACCACCATGAGCCAAAAATCTAATAAAAATTTTCCAAAGCATATCCCAACAACCTTCAAGATCTAGATCTATTGCAGTAAGCCAATAAGAATGACAGTTATTGGTAGGGTTCAAACTTCTAGCCTGATAAAGGTGAATGATTCCATAATTTGTGAGGTAATCTCTAAGCCCTTTTGGGAGCAAATAAGAAGAGCTTAGTCCCACAACAGGATCAATACTTAGTCTAATGCTTCTGCCATCACCAACCTTCCATCCTAATTTATGCGTGATCCAGGAGAGTGATCTAATGAACCAATTCCAAAAGTATAAAGTACCTTATACAGGAAAAATTTGTTTGCATAGCCAGTAAACAACTGACAAGTTATTAATATACTTGTGGATGATAATTCTGCTCCATACACCACTGCCTTTCAAGACCATCTAGAAGATTTTCAATATAAGAGAAATCCAAAACCATTCAAGGTTTTTTATGTTCCATCCTCCAAAATCATAGGGTCTCGAAATGGTATGCCACTCCACAAGGTGAAATCTCAATGGTATGCCACTCCACAAGGTGCAATCTCTGTCTTCCACCAGAACTTCCCCAAAGAAAGGAAAGAATACAATGTTTGATAGAGTTCAGAATAGATTTTGGTATGCAAGCAAGAGTAATCCAGTAAACTTCTAGCCCAGTGAGGATCGATTTGACAAGTATAAGCATTCCACCGAGAGACAGGTATCTATAAGCCCAATTATTGATTATTTTTTCAAACATGCTAATTACCCACCTCCAATCATTAATGCGATAACCAAGAGGTTTAAGACGATACCCTAGGTATTTGAAACTGGTGGAAAGAGGATCCATTCTGAAGGGTAGGATGGAAGAGATGAGTACCCTAGTTTCCACATCCACCTCATTATACATGAAATAAGATTTTTCAAGACTTATTGAAATACCTATTGTTGAGCTAAAGAGATCAAGAGCTTCCTTATAGGAATGCCATTCACCAATAGTTCCTATCCCATACAATATAACATCATAAACACAGAGTAGGTGGGTGATAGACATGCTTGATGAAATTTGTATCCCTTTGATCTTACTTCTCTTCTGAGCATCTCGGATAATGAGGCCGAGACTTTCAATAATTAGTATAAAAAGAAGAGGGGATAGTGGGAAGCCTTGGAGGATACCATGAAATGTAGGGAAGAAATTTGAGGGAGAACTGTTGACCAAAATTGAGAAATTTTTAGAGAAAACACAAACCATGATCTAGTTGACACCTTCAATAGGTATGTCAATATAAAGAAGGACAAGCCTTAAGAAGGTCCAATTAACACGGTCAAAGGATTTTACAAGATCAAGCTTGAGAACCATAACCTGGATATTTTTATTTGAATAGTGTGAAGGAGTTCCTGAGTGATACCCATAGGTTCAGTGATAAGTCTGTTCTTGAGGAAGCCATATTGTTGTTCATAGATGGCATTATCCAAGAAAGTTTTGAGACGTAAGGCTGCAATTTTAGAGATAATCTTATAAATAATATTGCAAAGAGAAATTGGACGAAAGTCAGCAAAGGTAAGAGGTTTCTCACACTTGGGAATGAGTGTAAGGAAAGTATAGTTAATGGAGCTGTTAACCTTCCCTTTAGTCCAAGAGTATTCAAACGCCCTCAATAGATCTCCCCCCACCAAATCAAGAAAAAAGAGGAAAAAATTATCCACTGGCCATCCATCAGGGAAAAGGCTCTTATCCTTTTTAAACTCTTTAAGGGATGTTTCAACTTCTTGAAGAGCGATCTTGGAGTGAAAAGTACCAACATATTCCTCATGAAAATAAGAGGGAAAGAGTCTAATGAATTTGAGATGGTCAGTGATGCCAGTAGTTCCATCATACTTGAACAGATTCGAGAAGTGTTGTTCACCTAGCAATCTAAGATGGTGTTCATCATCAAAAAGGTATCCCTCAGGATTATTAAGAGCCTAGATGGATTTGGAGTTTCTTCTGGTAGAGGAAAAGGTGTGGATGAACTTGGTATTAGCATCACCCTCATTGATCCACTGAACCTTGTTCTTTAGCTTCCAAGTCAAGACTTCATGTGCTAAGAAGCTCTCCTTTTTTGATTTAAGGGATGATTGGAGATCAATGTCATAATCAGATAGTAAACCTGAGGACTGTTTAGTGAGGAGAGACTGTATCTTATGATAAATTTCAACTAATTCCTGATTCCTTAAGATGTACTATAATTTTTCCGATATATTTATAGTATATTTGAGCCTTTTGAGCTTGTGTGAGAGAATCTACATATGATAACAAGGAAGGAGAGGTGTATCCAAAGTCCAAGAAGAGTTAACAACATGTGGCAAATCCTTTTATGTGAGCCAGACCCTATTGAATTTGAAAGGAAACTACAGGGGAACAGGCTGATGATCCCACTCCAGGCAGATAGGATAGTGGCTAGATATGACAGAGGGTATGGAGAAAGATATGTAATGATTGAGAAGGGGAGGAAGATGAGCATAGGCTAGGAATCTATCCAATATTTTTCTTATCCCCTCATTTCCAGCTCGTCCATTTCTCCAAGTAGGGCCAAGAGAGTGTGGGGAAACATCAATAAGGTTATTATTACCCAGTAGATGCAAGAAAAAGGGGTCCAGTAGATCAATCTGGGCTTTGTATTCCCATACTTCTGAATATGAGACAGTAAAGTTAATATCTTCACCAAGTAAAATATTAGGAAGGTCAAGGAGACCCCCTTCAAGGACCTTACTCTAGAAAAAATCCCTGTTGGAATAGGGGCCATAACAGTTAAGGATAGAGAGATCATCATTGAGACCTTTGACTCTATATTTTATAATGATACCCGCTAAAGAGGCAAAGGATTTGTAGTAGACAACAAGTGGATTCCATCGAGTGAGGATACCCCCAGAGAGGCCAGAGGAGTTGATGGCACAAAAATCCCAGCCAGGTTTGAGTTTAGAGAAGAGATAAAGAGATGGATAGCGATTACACAAGGTTTCTTGAATAAGGATGATATCAGGATTAAGAGACAGAAACAATGAGACAAGGGATTTTTTTTTGGCTAGCCCTCCAAAACCATTAATGTTCATGGACAAAATTCTCATTGGGAATCATCATCTTCAGGTGCAAAAGCTCTAATTTCCTGTGGGGAGGAGGAGATGCTCTAATAACAGCCTTAAGTCTCACCGAGAGAGGAGTGTAGAGGCCAGTGGTCCCAAGATCCCCTGGAGGGGTAGTGGGGGAAATGTTCTTCCTTGATTTACGTATAGTCACATTTTCAAATCTGATGGAATACAAGGGGAGAGTAGAGGGGGGGAATAGGATACTTGTCAGAGAAAATAGAGAGGGATTTAAGGAGACAGGGGTCCATAAAGGAGGGTGAGCCACAAGGGCTAGCAGGTAAAGGGAGAACAGGAGTAGGAGGATGAGTAGTACAGAGAAGGGGAGGGAAATTGTCCAAAGTGAAGGGGGGGGGGACCTGTGGTCAAAGGGGGAAGTGGTTGGAGGAGAGAAGGTTTCAACTAAGGGGAAGGGTGCAAAGGGGATATTTCTGGGTCATGCATATGTGTCGTCCCTTGTTCAAAGTTAACAATAGGAGTGGTCAGTGAGATAGTAGGATGAGACATACGAGAGTATTTTTCAATATATTCAATATAAGGGAGTTCACCCTTTGTAAGGTTCTCATTGAGAGTCAGAGAAGAGGAACCATATAAACCATCAGGTGAAGGAACTGAGATCACCTCAGTCCTAGGAGAATAAAAAAGTGGGGAGCTAGAAGAGGGCTCATAAGGAAAAAAACCTTAGAAGGACGAGTGCCATGGAGGAGAGAGGTACAGGCGCTGCAGAGGTGGCCTGTATTATGATAGTAATTGCACCTGAAAGGTACATTAAGGTAATCTAACATTTGGATGATAGTCTTCTTACCACAATCAATCTCTATCTCAACAAGTAAACCTTTGGAGACATCCAATTCAATAAGAAATTTTTCCATGCATTTATTGAAGATTAGATGAAAATCCTTTTCTAAGGAAACAAAGTGACCAATAGGGTTAGCTAGGCCTATAAGGAAGTCTTTGTTCCAAAGGTGGAAAGGGAGGGAAGGTAGGAGAACCCAAAGTTGGTGTTCGATAATGCTTTCTTGAAGAGGGTTGAAGTTTGTATGCTAGTGACTTAGGACCATGGAACCTTTTAGAATGGTCCAGAGAGTGTTTAAAATGCAAGTCACATCCTTATCTTCAATGAAACAAACACAAGCCATTTATTGGCGAGGAGGCTAATGGTGGGTACATAGTTAATTAAAGGTTTCCAATGGATGGCTTCCCAGTCCATCCACTCCTCCTTGTTCATCGAACAGTATTCAAGGTGTCCTATCAGTGCTCTGCAATAGAGTGACTTGGCTCTGTTCATCAGAACATCATGGCCAAATACATATTTGCACTTGGAGTCAAGGGCTTTGACAACTTTTGATTTTCTGTGGGAGTGGTAGGAAGGGTTATGACAAGAAAGTGTAATACCGTTCCCCCGATCCGAAAAGGATGGAAGATCCAGATCAAGAGACATGTGAGGGACATGTAAATAGTCTCGAAAACAAGAAAGAGCCAAATGAAAAGGGAAGATACCAGACAGGACCGAGGTTCCCACAGTAATGAAACCACAAAATGTAGGAGGCACAACCCTAAAAAACAATAAACCCTATAGGACAAATAAAAACTAAGGAAAACCAAGAGACCCAAGTACCCACCAAGTACCTCGACAGTCGACAAAGGGAGAAAATACTGCAATGCCGAATAAACTTTCAAAGGGGGAGGGAATTCCCACTTCTTTTATACATGGATGGTACTGGGTCCTTCATAATGAAGGACAGACTCCATGTTGGTCTAGAAGCATAAATAGTATTAAAAACAATAGCTAGCCTAAAACCCTACATAGTAAAAATACAAAGGAAAGTTTAAAGCTACAGAGGAAATAACGGTACCTAAAGATATGCCTCAGCAGTGTGCAGAGTGGTAGGGGAATCCTTTAGCCACGTGAATGTTGCTGACAACCAAAAAACCACTAGGGAAAAACCTCTTATCTCCTTTCACAATGTGAGTAACAGTACTTCGGGTGGCAGGCGAAGTGCCAAACTGGTAAATAAAATGTTGTCCAATCTCCAGGAAAGGTGGCAGAAGTAGTTAATGATCTGGTAAAATACAGAAAGCCACTTCAAAAGTAAGCAACTTAATACCAAAAATTGCGATGCAATCACAGGAAAGGTGAACATGTCGGAAGTACTGAAAGCACATGACCAAGATCAACCATAGCAATGACCAGGACCATAAAAGGTGATGGAGATAGAGGAAAATGACTGGGCACTCAGAAATTGTTCCAAAGGAGTTGTGAAGTCGCAGAAAACCAAAGACTGTAGTTGTCGACCGTGTTCCAACACGGCATCGCTATGACACCCTAGTATCACCATGAAAAAATCATGGTATCGCCATGAAAAAACTCAAGGTTCCATGACGAGGTGCTATTTATCTTTAAATAGCATCAAGGCATATGTCATTTTATTTGTGGGTTATGTCCATGTGACATATAGTGACCACACAAGTGGATTAATCTAGTCATACTATATTTCAATATTTATATACCCAAGGTTTTACCTTTGAATTTTTTTATTATTATCATTTTTAACTTTTTAATTATTTTTAGATGTAATTTTTTTAAATTTTTTATTTAAATTTAAATAAATAAATATAAATTTATTAAAAAACAATACTAAAGTTTTGAACTTTGCTTATTGAAAAATTCATTTTTTGGATTTTGTGCAATTTGAGTAATACATAAAATATGATTCCAATATGTCATGGAATTAATAAGAAAGTGAGCCTTTATAACTATTATTGATTACATGGTTAAAAACTATAAACACTCAATGGAAATAGGCAAACAAACTAAGAATTTTAAAAAAATGTGGGTCTTGATACAAATTAGGGAAGACATTGAAATGTGCTATAACTTCCAAAGAGATTGCAATGCTAAATTAGGTGAATGCAACATTACATATTTATAAGATCTTAAAATCAATATTGGGAACACCCATTTGTTTGTTTCTTTTACTTTTTTTGGGACATATTTCAACAAAAAAGAAACCACTGCACATATACATCCCTCTATATTTTTTATTCATAATCAAATTCAATTAGAAATGATATTTGATCATTATGTTTGGAAATTTATCCCAAGATTAGAACAATTGAACTCACAAAATTGCTTGAAAATATGCAAGAAACACTCAAGAAGGAGACTGAATATGTGATAATCCACACACTGTTGATGATATTAATTTACACCAAAAATCATTACATATATGTAGGATGCTCACACAATATATACTCTTAAGGATTTTAAAGCATTAAGTTTCTATTTGAATCAGTACAAAAGCAGGCGTACTAAACTAGTCAAAATCCCCCATAGGTGCATAAAGCACTTTCCAAATCAGTCAATATGCTCATGAATTTGCTGAATGAGTGTGTACAGCTCATATGTGATGGAAATTTTACTTTATAATTCTTTTAGATGAGTAAAGGAAGGGAGTTGAGTTGGTGCAAAAAACAAGGCAATCTACCTTAAAACTAGCTTTAGCTTTTGCCTTAAAATTGCAAAAAAAGCTGGAAACTCTGGATAAGGAAGTAATGTGTAGTTTCTATTCTGGGTAGTCTATGGGTTGGAAGAATCTCATCCGAGATATTTATAACTCACTACATGAGGCATGTTTTTCAAGTTTGACCTCAAAATGGAATTGGGTGCAAACTAGCTAGTGTAGGACCTAGGAAATAATTGAAAAGATTAATTATTTTATCCTAAGTCTTGGGATGAGTTTTGATTATTCCAACACCCCCTATTAAGCCTGAATTTAAGTAAAATATCATAAAATTAGCATATATATAGGTCCTAGCAACAAGGATTATTCACCCTTTGCATACTGCTGGTCCAGACAGAACAAGGAAAGAGACAAAACCACAAGCAGGAAAATCCTCCTTCAAACACGGACATGAACAAAATTGTATGAAATATGGTATTCAAACTATATTCACCACATAATCAGCTATCCCAATTAAAGACTTAATATTTTTGGAATTCCTCTATGAAAACATCTTTGTGAAGATGTCTACAACTTGCTCAGATGATGCACAATATTGCATATCAATGACCCCATCATGCACAAGTCCTTTGATGTAGTGCATATGAATATTGATGTGTTTGGTTTGCTGCCTTAGTACTGGATCAGTTGATATTCGAATGGTACTTTTGTTGTCACAATAGATGTCTATAGAAGTCTTTGACTCGATCCCAAACCCTCCAATTATTCCATGCAACCACAAACATTGAGTTGTTGCATTCACAACTCTTGTTGATTGTGCTTGTTCAATATTAACTCCTGAAAGGAAAGGGGTCTTACTTGGCTTGAAATCCTTCATTCTGAATTTCTTCAGTAGATTTGAAGCATACTTGGATCGATGTACCTTGATTCCCAGATCTGATTGAGAAATCTCAAGCCCCAAAAATTGGCTTAACAATCCCAAATCAGTCATAGAGAAGGCATGGTTCCTTGCACCCTTTAAAGAGACAATTTATTTCTTGGAAATTTTTGTGATCATAAGCTCATCTAAATACACTACAATTATGATTAAATAACCATGAATCATATCGAAGTAGACATTTGGATCAGACTTGCATCTACAATAGTTTAGTGATAGCAAAAATCCATCAATCTTGGCATGCCAAGCTCTAGGAGCTTGTTTTAGCCCATACAATGATTTCTTAAACCTGCACACAAGAGATGGATTAGTCACAAAACCTTATGGATGCTGCATATATATTTATTATTACATATCACCATGTATAAATGAACTCTTTACATCCATGTGATGTGCTTCCCACTGCTTGGAAGTTGCAATGGCCAAAACTAGTCTTATGGAGTCCATCTTTGCAACTAGTGAAAAGGTCTTGTTGTAGTAAATGCCTTGGAATTGGGAGAAGCCCTTGGCCACTAACCTTGCATTATAATTTATAGGAGAACCATCATCAGTGAATTTATTTTTGAAAACCCACTTACACTTGACTAGCTTTTTCCCTGGGAGGAGAATGCCTAGATCCCATGTATCATTCTTTTGGAACGAATGAAATTCCTCCTTCATGACTGTTTTCCATATTGTGTCTTCACATGCATCTTCATATGTATGTGGATCAGATTCAATCATCAGAAAACACTTATTGACAAAGAAAGGGTCCTTTCCAGAAAGGGCACTCTCGAATTGAGATCTATTCCTCCCAGAGTCTCTAGGATTCCCAACTAGTTCCCAGTTTCTTGGATGGTATTTGTTTCCCACTTTGGCCTTGTGGGGATGTTTGGATATGAAATTAAATCATCATTATCAGACATATCAGAATCATAAATTTCATTAGTTCCTTCAGTTACAACCAAAGGTGGAGGAGGTGAGGAGGACTCTACAATTTCTTATACTACCATAGGTTCTTCTTCGAACTGAACACTCCTTTCAATGAAGGAGTTCTGAGTGATCATGTTAATCAGCTTGTAACCTTTAGAATCTATAGAATACTCAAAAAATAGTCAATCTTGGCTTTGAGGTTCCAAATCCCTCCTTTTTTCTAATGGAATCCTAACCCATTCTCTTGAGCTAAAAATCCTGAAATGAGACACATCTAGTTTGTGCCCATTCCAAGCTTCAAAAGGAGTAACTCCATCAAGCGTATTGTTAGGCAACTTGTTCTGTATGTAGGATGCATAGTTTATAGGTTCAACCCAAAAATCTAGCAGAAAATTCTTAGACTCCAACATACAAGTAGCCATCTCCTTGAGGATTCTATTCTTCGTCTCAGCCACACCATTCTACTGAGGTGTGTAGGGAATAGAGTGTTACATTTGGATACCTGCATCTTCACAATATTTAATGAACTTAGACTTGACATATTCACCACCATTATCATATCTGAGGATCTTGAGTTTCCTCCCAGATTAGTTCTCAACCAAGGCCTTGAAAACCTTGAAGTGGTCAAAAACTTCAGACTTGAGTTTAAGGAAGTAAACCCAACAGTACTTGGAAAATTCATCTATGAAGGTAAGGACATACTTGGATTAACTCATGGACATATGAGGGAAGGGACCAGGAATGTCACCGTGTATGAGCTCAAGAGGTGTTGAGGTTCACTCATCACTGACTCTCTCATAATTATGCTTTGGATGTTTTCCTATAATGCAACCCTGACAGACTCCTTTGGAAAACTTTATCTTTGGCATCCATTAAACCATATATTTTTCACACAAATATGAAAGGTATTTATATTTTATATGAACAAATATCTCATGCCAAAGTTTGCTTTCTTCATTGGCATGGGTGAGGAGAGCAGAGGGGTTAGAGAAAGGCATGAAGCGTGAGAACCTGTAGACTTTAGAACTATGATCCACAAAACCTTTAGCAATGAATCTACCATTCGAAATATCATAGATTTCATCTTCATTGGGAGAGAAAACCACATTCTTTGGAAACCTAATGTGGGTCATCTGGTATATTGACAAGAGATTAGTAGCAAGATCTGGGACATACAAAACATTATTGAAGGAACCATGGTCAAAATCAATGCTACCTTTACCCTTTCTTTTAGTTTCTCAGTTATCTCCCAACAAAATCTTAGGACCCTTCGAATCATCAAGAGATGAGAAGGATTCCTTTGTTGAAATCATGTTCCTAGAAGCTCCAGAATCGATGATAAAGGAAGGATATCTTACAGTGCTTACAACCAGGGCATGTACTATCTCTTGGTCTTCAAAACTGGATCCTACTCCCTTCTTGTTTGCGCCTCTAGGGAGGGATATGTTTTCCTTCTCCAGGAGTTGAGTTAGCATATATATATGCTTCTTCATGCAAGATCACCCAGGATGAAATCCCTTACCACAGTATGCGAACTTGCTACATTCACCTTTACCTTTCTTCTTCTGAAAGTTATTCTTCTTGGAGTTTGAGGACTCCTCTTGAGACTTATCCTTGTCTCCTTTTTTATCTGGAGGATTCTTAGCCTTCTTATTATATTTGTAATTTGTTGGTTGTGGAGCCTGATCTTCCATATCTAGAGATATTATTCAACTCTATTTGTACCCCAGGTTTACTGTACACTAGTTCCCCAACCTTGGGGTTCAGGGGTGAAGCCCCAGAGAATTTTTTTTGGAATGTTTGTTGGCCAACAGTTTTGCAAACCCATGGTATTGGGTTAACCATGGTATTTTCCCATGGTATTTCCCCTATAAAAGAAAATCATTGTAATACAGTTGTGGATGGTATTGTATTGTATTGTAAACAATCTATGTGGCTGTGTGAGAGAGACTGTGAGAGTGTGAAGAGGAAGTGCAGCGGTGTTTCTGCATGTTGTATCCCTTCATCTTTCTGAATGGTAACAAAAGGAATGGAAATTTATGTGTAGATGTAGCCCATCGTTTGGGTGAACCACGTTATATCTGTGTCTCTTTGTAATGTGTTTAATGTGTTTTGCATCTTGTTTAATGATTTAACTGTATAAATGTTATTGCTATATGGTCCTATTTTCTAACAATTGGTATCAGATCCATGTTGGGCAATAGGGAAGACCCGGGTATTATTACCCTTACTTCGCACCAACAAAAGACCCACAGTGTTGGCCCTTTCGGCAACAACCTGCGAACAGGTTGCAGTCTCACCCGAAACAACTATGGGGTGCTGCAGAACCAAATTTCTGCAAGCAAAAGAGGGATATTACTGTACCTTTTAACCTTTAACAGATTATAAATATAAATCACAGAGCTTAGCATTCACTTGTTAGCTTCGCAGTTAGATAAACAAACAGTGCCTTGCGCAAGCCTTTACTGGGAATTCACAGCGAAGTTATTGTCTAGCAGTGATCTCTACTTATTAGATATATAGATATAAATGCATGAAAGAACACAACATAAACAACACACAGAACCACGACACAAGATATAACGTGGTTCACCCCCAGTGTAGGGGTTATGTCCACAGAACTATGTTTTATTCAATCTTTCTACAAAAACCATAGTTTTGATCTCCGCACTCAGCTGCAGATCCCTTCAGTCCTCAAAGCCGTGCACATAGCTGTAGGCCTCTACACACATAGCTACAGATTTCCTTATCACCCAAAATCCTCTGCGCACATAGCTGCAGAGGTCATCCATGCACATAGCTGGGACTTAACCTTTTCTTACAAAATTAGCCTTAGCTTCGCATCAATTCCTTTTACACATAAATCCTAACCTTACTTACTTACAAGAGTGCCTATTTAAACAGTGCACTGTTACAAAACCGTGGACTTAAACCATGGGCACCCCGAACCCTAAACCCTAGATTTAAACCATGGGTTTATTACAACATAAGGTTTTTGACTCTGCCCCGACACCCCTAAGACTATTTTGAGCCGTAGCTCTGCTTACAAACTCCCAAAACCCGTGGAGCTATCCACCTTAAGGACTATTAGGGTGCGCGCCCCAACAGGCCCCTAAGACTCACCAGTGGCCCATCCCGTGACACTCAGCTGCTTTTCTGGTGGTAGAATCTTGTCGGCGAAGCCTGGTGCACTGCTTACTGAAGCCATACATGTGGTTGCTGGCTGGTTGTTCCTTGCCCTCGTGAATTGCTGGTTAAGGCCTTCTAGATCTATCAGTGACCCCATCCTTCGATCCGCTTGTCACACATTTGACCATCCACAACTTAGGGTCCCGAGAATTGTGTGTCAAGGTGCATAAGACAAATAGCTGCTGTGGTTCTGTCAAACCAGGAGGATACATCTTGGGATGTTTCAGAGTTTTTCTGTGAAGACCAGTGCTGTTCTTTGTGCGGCATAGAGTGCACTTCTGCCTTTATTCCGACCCCATAGAGTGAACTTCTGCCTTTCTTTGTGCCTTGGTCGAGCATGGCTACCCAGGTGGATTACTCAGAAGGTTCAACAGACCTCTCTCCTTGACCACTCGTAATAACTTCTAGACTTCATGATCATTCGACATAGTGGTAACTGAAGAAATGGAAAAACATGCACAATGGATGAGTCGCAGGCTGATGTAGCTTCTTATAGAATCCCAAAGTAGAATCTGTCATCATGGTGTATTAATAACGCCAAATCTGATGAAGTGTCGGCAATCCTGTCCACATGGCGCCATATTTTCCCAAGATCTCATTATTGCAGGCAGAGAGGGCAGTTCACGTGCCGGCGCCGCCAATTCTAGTTTGTCCCATCCATCACATTTTAAGCTGCGACACACTTTTAATATTCGACACAATTTTAACCTTCGAACTTTGACAGCCTTCCACACTTCATAGTTTTGAGGACAACTTCATTATAGTCTAGCACCCAATTTCAACTGTTCTTGGTACTTAGACTGTCCTTCCTGTGATTACTTCTGATTAGGAGGTCCTGGCCTATCCCTATACTTCTTTAAACGACTGCCATTTACCATAGAAGGTAACATTTCTCCATTCAACTTAGCTAACTGGACTGCTCCTCCATCAGTAACTTTCTGTACTATGTATGGTCCTTTCCAATGTGTCTTGAACTTACCCGAGAATTTCATGAATTTGCTGTCATATAAGAGCACAAGATCATCCTGCTGGAACTGCTTCTTCTTGATATGTCTATCATGCCATGCTTTTTCTCGAGCTTTCTGCACTTGCTGCTGGAACCCTGCAATAAATCTGTCCTCTTCAAGTTCTAGTATCTTTGTCAGCCTTTCTGTTATTATCGCTGGGTCATCCATCTCTGTGAAAGCAGATATTCTAAGGCTAGGAACAATGTATTCCATGGGCATGATTGCTTCTTGCCCATAGACCAACCTAAAAGGTGTATGGCCTGTCAATTTCTTGCAGGTAGTCCTATAATCCCATAGTACTGCTAGAATTCTAAGATCCCAGTCATTTCTGTTAACATTGCAAACCTTCGTCAGAGCCTGTTCAAGGATATTATTAAAAGCTTCAACAGTCCCATTTGCTTGTGGATGATAGGCAGTACTCGTCTGATGATATACCTGGAATTCTTCAGTCAATACTTCAATAGTCTTATTTAGAAAATGTGAGCCCTGATCACTCATAAGGACTCTAGGACACCCAAATTTGGACAAAATGTTATCAAAGATGAACTTTGCAGCTGTAGCAGCGGTACAGTTCTTGACCGGTTGAGCTTTGGCCCATTGAGTAAGGTAATCAGTTGCTGTAATAATGTATCTTGCTCCTGACTTCTTCGCGGGGGGGTTGATAGGTCCAACAAAATCAATAGCCCATTTGTCAAAGGGTTGTAAATTTACCTACGGGACCAGAGGCATCTCATCCCTCCTGGATGGTTTGCCCGTCCGTTGACAGATGTCACAACTGTGGCAATATTCTCTTGCATCCTTGTGAATTGTGGGCCACCACAGTCCAGCTGTAAGAATCTTCTGTGCTGTAGCTTTTCCTACGTAGTGACCTCCTGCTGCCCTAGAATGTGCCTCAGCCAAAATTAATGGCTTCTCATGTTCTAGGACACATCTGCGTAGTATTTCATCTGGGCCCATCTTATATAATTGTCCTGCTATTAAGGTAAAGTCAGCTGCTCGAACCACTAGCTGCTTCTTCTGCTGTGTTGTCATCTCGGCCAGTGGAAACACTGTAGACAAATACTGAACAATATCCTTAAAGTATTCATCAACCATCTGGATGGCAAACAATTGGACATCAGGAAGACCTTCATCCAGGCTGATAGGTTCTTCGCCTGATTCGAGCCTCTACAAGTGGTCAGGACCTAGATTCAGTCTTCCGGGCTTGACTATGATCTCAAAGTCATATTCCTGAAACAGAAGCAGCCATCTGCATATCCTTCCACCTAGCACAGGCTTGTTAACCAAGTACTTCAAAGCAGAATGGTCAGTAAACATCTTAAAATGAGAGCCTAACAGATAATGTCGAAACTTCTGCAATGCATACACCATAGCTAGACCTTCTCGTTCTGTCGTAGTATAATTTTTCTCTGCTGTGGACAATTTCCTACTTGCAAAAGAAATGGGGTGATCAATATTAACTTCCCCTGACTGGGCCAATACTATACCCAGAGCAATGGAGGATGCATCAACATGCACATGGAATTCCTTATTCCAGTCAGGGAATACTAGGATGGGAGCAGTTACCATCTTTTCCTTCAGAATATCCAAGCTTGCTTGACACTCAGGTGTCCATTCGAACTTAATATCTTTCTTCAATTGTTTTTCCATCGGAGCAGTAATCTGAGCATACCCTTTAATAAATTTTCTGTAATATCCGGTATGACCAAGTGTGGTGCGAAGTTGTCTAACAGATGTTGGAGGTTGCAGGTTCACAATAATAGCTATCTTCGTCGAATCCATCATCAAGCCTTGTTTACATACAATGTGACCTAGCAGAATCCCAAAAGGTGCACAAAAGATACTCTTTTTCAAGTTCAAGGAAATCTGATGCTGTCTACATTTATCCAGCATAAGTCTTAAACTAGTGATATGGTCTTTTAGTAACCTAAAAATAGTCCAATCATCAAAGTAAAATTCTAAGAATTTATGTATATATTCCTTAAAGGCAGAGATGACTAGTCTAGAAAATATAGCAGGTGCATTCTTCAATCCAAAGGGCATAACTGTATACTGAAAGGATCCCATTTCTGTAGCAAAGGTTGTCTTATGTCGATCCTCTGGAGCAATTCGGATCTGATGGTAACCTAAAAATCCATTAGTGAAAGAGTACACTTCCTGACCCCCGACATTGTCTAACACTTCATCCGTGAAAGGTGTGGGGAAAGGATCATGTGGACAAGCATCATTCATCTTCCTTAAATCAACACAGATGCGGATTTCACCCTTAGTCTTCTTCTCTTGCACGACCATAGGGCTGACCCACTCAGATTCCTCAATAGGCTCAATAATTCCTGCAGCAAGCATCTTATCTAGCTCCATCCTAACTTTTTCCTTGTACTTAGGGTTTAACCTATAAGGACGCTGTTTCACAGGTTTCGCATCAGGTTTCAAGGGGATATTTATGAATCCTATATCACCCAGGATACCTTTCATCTCTGAAAACTTTGTTGGAAATAGGTCCTGATATTCATGGAGAAGTTGGGTCACTTTGCTTACCATTTCGTCATCCCAATAATATCCAATGATAGCATGCTTAGGCTGTTCTTCTGAGCCAATGTTTATGGTCTACGTCTTCAGGGGCTGTGTTACCTCAGGAAATTCGACTGCTGGTCCATGAACTTCGCAGTGGCCTTCTGACTTTGGAATATCAATGTTGCGTGGATCGTCATCCTCGTCAATTGCGAGGTTATAGCATTCGACAAGCTTCTTGTGCCTTCCAATCCGGTTGGTATTCTGCTATCTCTTGATCATCAAACACCTTAGTATGGATCAACCTAATAGATGCGTCTAGAGCAGGGAAAACCTCATTACTAGAAAATGTCAATACAAAACTGTCAATAAGAATATCCCAACTTATAGTACCCCGGCGAAGCTCGACCTCCGCATACCAATTCTTTGCAACAGGATCCAAGGTATGCACAAACCTATGCACCCACTTTGTATGAGGTACATGCTTCTAGGCTTTGTAACATTGCTCCAAATGCTTCTGAGGGTTAGTCTTACCATTAAATCTGCTCCGGACCTCCTGTGGTCGATCTGTGAATCTCAGGCGAAGGGACTGTTGGAAAAATTCCCAACTGTGAATGTACTGTTTGTGACCATTCCACCATCTGGCTGCCGTGGCTCTGAATGCTGAATCCAAAGTCTCCATTTTCTGTGAGTCTAGTATCTGAGCTAAGAATTGCTCAATAAACTCTTCTGGGTCTGTCGACCCATCAAAAACAGGTAAGGGTCTTGTCTGTGAGCCAAGCCATCTAAGAGACTTGGTAATTCTTGCACAACGGTGGCCATGTAGCTCATACAATATGTTCTACCAATTCTCTAGACCAACATCTGAATAGGAGCTGTCACATTGCCAATCCATAATACCTTCGACATTAGGATCAACATAATCTTCTTCCTTCGCTGTGATATTGTAGATATGGTCCAACACATCTTGATCTTCATCTTGGAGGGGTTCTGTGTACCTTTCTCCCTGAGAGGGATCCAGTGGGACTATGACTCGCAAATCAACCAAGCCAACATAGTTGGGTTTATCAGGCCATCAGGGAGCTAGGAAAATCTGAATGCTAAGCTGGTGGGCTCATTGAAGAGCTAAGGACACCTACAACCGAACTAGCCTGACTTATAGGACACCCACACACACCCAACACAAAGAATCAGTCCCTTCTCTACTACACAGTCCCTCAGGCCCTGACTTCCCTTCCAGTGCTATTCAGGGGTTGTGGAGAAGAAAGCCAACCCTCTAGCTCTGTCTATGTGGCTCCCAAACACACTAGGTTTATCAAGCATACCAAGCCTTCATTCCCACTCCAACACAGTCCGAAGACCAACCACTGCATACACACAGCAAAACAAGCAATTCATAGCTCTGGGGAAGAAAATCAAAAACCACAAAACAACCGAGGTGACAATTTGGGTAATACACAGCTCTGACTGGGAAATTCGATTCTTGAGTCGTTCTTGGCCCTATCATGGCCAAAATGACTTAAAAAGAATCCACAACAACCAAAATTGTAAATTAACCCACAGCAAAACCAAAATCATGGGGAAAGCAACAACCCCTATCTCAACACTGAGGCAACGGGAATTACATAGCCTGAAATTGGAAAACGAGATCAGAATTCAGCATGGATAGGGGAACATATACACAGAACTACAAATATGGTATGGAATATACACACATATAGCCCAAAATTGGAAAAATGATGACTAAACCAGTTGCTACATGCACGTGTGAAAACTGAGTGACTGCGTGAGGAAAAATCCCCCAAACCTGGGTGGGAGGAGAAAAATGACTGTCTCTACGTGAGGATGGGCCAGAATGGAAGAATTCCCATGTGAGGGTGAAATATCCTACTGTGGAGTGTGCGTGTGGGCAAGGACTGACAGTCCTGCCACACACCACTGCTCAGCAATAACTGCCCAACTAACAACAGAGGTTTTTAATTTGGTAGTTGACTGATTGAGACAAGGGGAAAGTGAGTAAGTCAAAAGGGTGGGTGACAACTAAATGGGTTTAACAATTGACACTTGGATTTTCCCCATTGGCCCAAATTTTAATAATTTCCCTCCCTATCCTTAGGAAAATCATGCCCTTTTCATCATGGTTGCATTGACATAGCTGGTTGGGGTTTATTTTAATTAAAGTGCATATTTACANATGTTTCGGATATCACAATCCACCATCGGTGATGATTTTAATCGCTGGAACATTAAATGCTAAATCGATGGTGGGGATTTTTCCTTTAGCTCCACACCACGATTGATTATAATATATATATATATATATATATATATCATATACATTTAATGCAAATGGGGTCAAAACCGAGGTGTTACAAATAGTTTACTTGCAATTATTATAGTCATCACATAGCTAACAACCACAATCCAAACAACGAACACAAGAAATGACACTAAAATGACCAATGATGTTAATGAATAGTGAGGGAGGATGCTATCACATCAATCCAGGGATTTTCACTTCAAAGATATCTTTTGGATTATAAAATATTTTTGTGCGGGTAATTCCCATGTTCAAATCCTATCCATGACACATTTGAATCCATATTTATGTGCATATTTTTCATAAATTTCTTGATCATTTCTTATGAAATTATACGATCTATCATCCTTTGTTAGCCATTAGATACTCAAAGGCATGCATTTTTGTTTTCTACCATTATAGAGGAATCTTTAAGTTAGGTTCTCAAAGACTTAAAGGGTGCTAGCTCAATGGAAGAGCACTTGCCTTATAGTCATGAGGTTGGTGGTTCAATTTTTCTGTGCCCTAATGATATTGCAATATCAGTTAAAAATTACAAAATTAGTGACAAAAAAATGAGAGATAAGCTAACAAAAAAAGGTCCAAAATTTTCAAATAAATTACCAAATGGTATTTTTGGTGGCTAATTTTTGGTCTCTTATCATGTGACCAAAAATGTGGTCATATTTAGTTTGGTCATTTACAACTTGTCTTGTGGTCATTAATTTGGTCGTATATTTGGTCATTAATGACCAAATATATGACGAAATATGTGACAAAATATATGACCAAATATACGACCAAATTAATGACCACAATACAAGCTATATATGACCAAACTAAATATGATCACATTTTTGGTTGTGTGAGAAAAGATCGAAAATTAGCCACTAGTGATCACCAAATCAAAAGTGGTTATTATATGCAGATTTAGGTCATTTGTTTGGTCACTTATCTCTCATTTTGTACTAGTGTAGTCTTGATAATGGAAAGACTAAAACACATAATATATTGTATGTTGAAGGTTTGGAACATAATGTACTCAGCATTAGTCAAAAGTGTGATCAAGAACACACATTTTATTCTCAATGTTGTGAGATAAGGAATATAGGCTCGTAAAAATGAGTAAAAATGCATTTAGAATCTTGAATAATGTATATATTCTCAATGAAATCAAAGGAGAAATTTGTTATATGGGGAAAACAGATGAAAGTTGGTTATGGCATAGAAGACTAGGCCATATGAATTTTGACAATCTAGTGAAAATCGACACTAAACAAGCAATGAGAGACATGGCAAAGATCACAAAACCTTCAAACACTATTTGCAAGCACTGTCAGCATGGGGAACAAACAAGAGAAAGCTTCAAATCAAAGGAATAATCAACATCAAAACCATTGGAACTTGTACATATAGACCTTTGTAGGCCAACAAGAACAGATATTTCATAAGGAAAAAATTACTTCATGTTTCTGATTGATGATTACTCAAGAATGGCATAGATGGTATTCTTAAAAGATAAATATGAAGCATTTGAGAAGCCTAGAGCATTCAAATCCTTGGTTGAAAATGAAATTGATATAAAAATGAATTGCTTGAGATCATATCAAGAAGGTGAATTTATCTCAAATGAATTCGAAGAGTTTTGTGAGCTTCATGGGATACCGAGCAATTTTTTAGCTACACGAACTCCACAACAAAATGGAATGGTAGAAAGGAAGAATCAAATTGTACAAGAGATGGTTATAACAATGTTGAATGAACCTAATCTATTGGAAAAAATTTGGAGAGAAGCATTTCACATAGTGGTATATATTCTGGATGGAAGGAAAATTAGAGTGAACAATAGTAAAAAACTCTATGAATTATGGAAATGTAGACCAACACCAATCAAGTATTTGAAATTGTTTGGGAGCAAGTGCTATATAAAGGGAGATTATGAGGATTTAGGAGATTTTGACTCAAGAGATGATAAAGGTATATTTTGGTTGTTCTTCTAGAAGCAAGGATTATAGATGTTACGATAAAGAGTGTGCAAAATTGTAGAAAGTACAAATGTAAAAGTGGATGAAGCAAGGCCTCAAAAAGAGAAATAACAAACAAATGAACTTCCAGAAGATATGAGATGCAAAGAGAGAAGAAGAATGTTAATATATAAAGGCACCATCTAAATTTGTCCAAAAGAATCATTAAAAAAATCCGATTCTTGGAGATTATAAATATGCAGGATTTAAAACTAGAAGAAGTATAGCAACTACACCAAAACATGAAAAATTCACCTTAATATCTACAATAGAGCTTAAGAATTTTATAGAACTAGTGAATATAAACATTGGAATGATTCTATGGAAGAAGAGCTAAATCAAATCAAGAAGAATAATACATGTGAACTTGTTCCAAGGAAAACATATAAGAATGTGATTGGCACCAAATGGGTTTTCAAGAACAAGTTAAATGAAGAGGGGAAAGTAATAAGAAATAAATCAATATTGGTTTGTAAAGGCTATGCTCAATTTGAAGCTATTGATTTTGAAGAAACTTTTGCTCTGCTTGCAAGACTAGAATATGTTAGAATATTTTTGGCATTTGTGTGTTTCAAGAACTTCAAATTCGATCAAATGGATGTTTACTCAACCTTTCTCAATGGAAATGTAGTGGAATAAGTATAAATTTAACAACCATAAGGGTTATTATTATTAGAAAATAACGATCATGTGGGTAAATTTAAGAAAGAACTTTATTTGATAAAACAAGCCCCAAAATCTTGGTATACAAGACTTGATAAATATCTACAACAACAAGTTTTCAAAATACTAATTGTAGACATCAATTTCTACATAAAGATGAAAATTAAAAGCAATTAGTTGTTGTGGTTTATGTAGATGACATCATTTTTGCAAGTAGTAAAAGAAAATGTGCCAAGAGTTTTCAAAGGAAAATAAAAAGAAATTTGAGATGTCTATGCTTGGTGAACTATCATTATTTATTGGTTTACACATTTCTCAATCCAACAAAGGCATATTCATTTCACAAACAAAGCATATCAAGGAAATGTTGAAGAAATTTAGAATGGAATATTGTGCACTAGTCAACACACCCATGGTCACAAGTTGTAAATTGAGAAAAGATAATGAATCTCTTGAAGCAAATCAAACACTATACATGTCAATGATTGACACCTTATTATATGTTACAACATCAAGGACATATATTATGCAAGCAATAGGATTGGTTCCACTGTTTCAGGCTGCACCCAAAGAATATCACGTGAGAGTAGTAAAAAAACTATTCATATATCTAAAGGGAATCTTGGACTTTGCCATGTGATACTAAAGAGGTAAATATGTTATTCTAACAACATATACTGATGTGGAATCAGCATGCAGTGTTGATGATAGGAAATGTACAAGTGGAGGAGCAATATTTTTGGGAAACACTCGAGCGTCTTAGTTGAACAAGAAACAATCTTTGATATTTCTATCCACAGTAGAGGCTAAGTATAATGTTGCACATAAGTTCTCTATATGAAGCATACACTATGAGATATTAGGGTAGAATATGATAATCCAATCTCAATACTTTATGACAACACAAGTGCAAAAAATATTTCAAAGAATCCTGTTATGCACTAAAAAAAGGATAATCCAATCAAGTATAATTTCTTAAGAGAACAAGTAGCATAATATAATTTTAAGATGGAATATATTACCACCAAAGAACAGATTGTGGATATTTTCACAAAACCCCTTACCAAAGAGACATTTGAATATCTCAAGAAACAATTGGGAATAATATCCATGTCATCTAGACTTCACTAATTTCTTAAGGAGAAGCACAAGTTTAGGGGGAGCATACATTTTCCACTGATGCCATAGGGGGAGAAGTTTTAGATAAGGGGAGTACTGTAGAAAGTAAAATTATTTTTATGCATTGTGGCCTATATTATCAAAATTGTCGTTGATATCAAAGGAAAATACCATTGGTGGGTTTCCAAAACCATGGACTTAAAGCTCCCAAGAAGAAGTGTGCATGTGTGAAGAAAGTGCAAGAAAGAATAGTGAAGGAAATATGAATTATTATTTAAAGAAGTCTTATTCAAGGAAACAAGAATAGTAATTAAGGGGTATCTGTTGCTCAAATGAAGAGATTAATGTCTCTCACTAAGTTGGTTCTTAGCAGTAGAGATTGGTGTCTCTAGTAGGTTGGCTCTTGCAAAGATCCATAACAAGAGGTTGGTGTCTATGAATATCTATAAGAGTAGGTTAGACCTTGCAAGGATTTGTATCAATGGAATCGGTGTCTCGAGTAGGTTGGTGCCTAAAAATATTTGAAAAATAGGTTGATTCTTATAATGAATTATAAATAAAAACAAATTGTGGTTTTATCTCGAAAGGATTTCGATGTAAATCTTGTGTTCCATGTTCTATAATTGATACATCTTATGTGATTGTTTTATTATGGAAATTAAATTTAAGTAAGTGGAAAGATTGTATTATATTGATTCAGTCCTACCTCTCAGTATAAGAATGTGTTCAATATGTATTATCCTATTTGAGGAA
The DNA here is from genome assembly GCA_001517045.1 of Pseudotsuga menziesii. NCBI lineage: Eukaryota > Viridiplantae > Streptophyta > Pinopsida > Pinales > Pinaceae > Pseudotsuga > Pseudotsuga menziesii. The sequence goes on from LPNX010870601.1 coordinate 313,305, forward strand.
ATAAAAGTTCACAAGGGGAACATATCAAAAGCTGAAGATGAAGAAAATGTACCGTGCAAGATCATAAAGAAGATTTCAGACAATGCTTATGTGTTGGAGTTGCTCACAAAATTGGATATATCATGAATTTTCAATATTGAAGGCTTGTACAAATACCATGAGGGTATTTAAGAAGAATATAAATATGTTATGGTTAATTGGAGGAGTATATACCAAAGTGACCAAGAAAGGGAATAGAACAATTTCTTTATGAAAGGGAAGTTAGACAAGCTAGAGTTTGGAAGACCAAATCATTTTTAGTTTGATGGAAGGATTGTTGGCTATACATGTTATATTCGTTACATATGGGTGTGGGTTGCATCACATATAATCCAAAAAAATCTAGTTCTTTGTTGTATGTGTTGGGTGTTGGCTTAGGGGGGTCTTGGGGGGAACATCAACGCCTCCCACCTGATCAATGTTTTTCTATTTTTCCATAAAATATGCAATTATCATGGTTAAGGGATTGGGGTATAAATATAATCCATGTTAAAATATTAGGGTAATAGATGTTGTAGAATACCTAAATATTGTATTGTGAATGTTTAAGAAATAAAATGCAAAAGATCGAGGTGTCGCTTTACGTTTTGTTGGTTTTTCCTATTAAGAGTTTTCAGAATAAATCTCTATGTAGTATGTGTATGTAATTGTTTAATATTTATTTTTCTTAATAATTTGTATGGATTTTTTCTCTTCACATGCTTAGAACTTACATGGACAAGGGATTTGAAGAAGCATCATGGATTCCAGAGGTGAATTTAGATGGTATTGGAGCTCCTTACAACCTCATGAATAGGATCTCACTCTTTCTTCTTACCCAAAGAGACTAATGTAGGAGCATATGGACTCTAGTTGAAGAAATGAAACCATAGTCATTTGCAAGGTGTAAGCATGGAGTAATTATGACCATTCACAAGGTGTTCCTTGATTTAATCAGAGTGTTCCACATGGCTTCCCCAATGATCGATATCACTCTTCATAGGAATATTTCATGTGAGTCATATGTGTGAATGGCCAGTATATATTCAATTATAGAATTGAAAAGTGCACGAACCACTAAGATTTACCTGAAATTTTGTCAAAATTTTTTGTTTTGCGTGAATGGTTGTGATTTATATTGGTTAGTGCAAACGATTAGGATTCACTATAATACTATATTCATGTTGACATAGGAGAGGATTTAGGTGGCACATTTTTGTAAATTTTTCTTGACTTGGTAATTAATATTATTAATTCATGGGAATTTGAGAAGCCAACATGAAATGAACCAAAGAGAGGGTAGTAAGAAAAAAGATAAGAATGTAAGAAATAAGTAAGAAAGAGAAGGGAAACCGAGAAGAAGATAGAGTGAGGAAGAAGAGAGAGAAATGAGGCAAGGAAAGTGGCAAGTGTTATACCATGAAATGACACTTCTCCGTCCAAGTAACAACTCCAGCTTGTTGTTACACAAAAGGACACTATGGATTGAAGTGACCATAACCTGAGATCCTTGATACATGCTTACTCCTTCATCTTTACCACTTGTTTATGAATGAGATTGCCTTGAACTCGTGAGTCCTACTATAGAAACGTGTTTGCTACTCACGGGCCAACCCATATGCAACCCACGAGTCATCTCTAAGAAGTTGTAATCGCGACTTCCCTTAATGAAATTTGTGAGCCACTTGCAAGTTTCCTTATATATACCTATAAGTTCTGTTAAAATAAGTTTAAAAATAAAAATATGATTAGTTTAGGGGTAGTTTGGTTTGGGTTGGTAACTTCCCTAACTCCCCTAACCATCCTAGGACTTGAATCCTCTCCTCACCAGCAACTACAAAGAGAGGGGAGGGGTAGAGGATAGGAGAGGAAATTTTGAGAGATTTATTATGCTAGAGGATTCTCTTGAAGAGAGGAGCAAGGAGGAATTAGGTCTTGGTCTATAGAAGAAGCTTGTCTCAGAAAGGGTTGTAATGTTTCTTGAACATCATCAATAAAGAGTGTTTTTCTTCCATATTTTCCTTAGTACGAGATTTTATTGTTATTTGTTTCCAAATAAAATTGTAATCTATTAATGTCTGTTTTTATAAAAATAGAAAGTACTGTGAAGAAATATCAATCTTTGTTGTAGGTGTTGAAGATCAGAAGGCTAAGGATAATTTGAGGAGGAGAGTTAAAGCTTGGATCAACCATCCGAAAAAAGGTGCATGACCTATTAACCTTTATTCTCTTATATATGTTTCCAAACCCTAGATGTATGCAAGTCACGTCCGCAGTATGTTGGTGACCCTATTACCCCAATTCATAAGGTAGATTTCATTCACAATAGAACTAGTGACTCAAGTAGGGAGTCTAGGTTTGTGTTGGGGTATTGAGTTTCATTTCTAGTTTTGTTCTCTCTGTTTTTTTTCATGGTTTTCAACTATTATTTTTCATCTAGGTACATTTAGATATGTAGGGCTCTTTTCCTTTTTATTTTTCTTTTTGAAAACTTTAGGAACCAATCGCGGGTTGTCTATACATATAGTTGTGATTTCCCTGTGAACTCACAGGTTTCCTTGAGCACAGTCATGAGTGAATCATGGTTCTGTCAAAGAACAATCATGATTTCCTATAGATGGGTATATAGAGATCTAGGGTTTGTCTTCTCTAAGTGTTTTTTATATACCAACTGCTTATAAGGTTGTGTCCTGAGTCTTTACTGGTCTGTTTTCTGTTGCAAATCTCTGTTAACTGGTTTTTTATAAGTCCTATTGTGGTTAGGTTAGGTTGAATGATGTGTGAGGTTATTTTAGGTCTTCCCTCTTGGATTCTTTTATTGAAGTTTGAGTAGTTTCTGAGTGTTCTCGTTTCTGTCAATACCTGTATCTGCTCATCTTTTGTCTAATCACTTTATTAGTTGTTTTGACTTTTATTTCCAATTTTTTGATTTACCTTGTTTTCAACTTGAAGTAGTTCATCCCAAGTAGGTTTTTGTCCCGAATTTGCAATCTTCAAGGTTGTCATTGTGAGACCTGATTAGTGAATCTTGCATTTACATGTGTTCATATTTATGACTGACTTAGGTGAATAACTTTCCATTTATATTTTTTAATTTTGAAAAAATAAAACTAAAACAAAGCATACTAGTTGCAATAGGCTCATTGTACATTTTTTTTTGAATTATTTTTAGAAAAAGAAAAGTGAAAAAAAAAGTCTTTTGTTTTTTAAAGTTCATTAGATAAATTTCATTGTTTTGAAAAAAAAAAAAAAGGAATTTGGATAACAATTGTAATTTGAAATTTTTACATCATTTTATGTTTTTTCTTTCAATTGAGTCATAACACCACAAGTTTCATTTCCACTACCCTAAGTAAAAACAACCCTAAAAAGAATGCTTATTAATTAAATTAACTAGTAACTATTTTCTTTCTAGGGACTACACCAACTAGCTTAGGATAGGATCTTGGAATAGGTTATCTACAACTATCCAAGATTGTTTAAAACTCAGACATAGTGACTTTCCTTTTAGGAAACCCAAGTTTGTGGAAGTCAACTTGAAAGCTCCTCTAACATGGGAATTAAATACGACGTCGTGTGAGGACTTAGTTGTGGAGATACCCCTCCAATAATTTGTTCGAGAATATACCATGACTACTATGCGTACGGATTCAGTACCACCTTGGGCCCCATGAGGTGTTGGTGATACTTGAATTTCAGGCTTTACTGCCCTACCCATGCACACCAGTGAGACCTACAAATGTTCCATGAGAAGCTTTTTGCAGGCTTGGTAATATTAGTATCTTGACTTAGGGTTATTTCACATGAGATGGTTGAAGGTTATTTACACTGTACCTAGGGCGGACTTGGGAGGAAACATTGGAAACCAATTTGGGAGGGTGGTTTGTTGACTCAAATGCTTGTACCAAGAAAACTTGTCACAAGACCCTAGGTAACTGTTCTTCGATCTTCACTAGTTTTTTCTAGGCCCTAATCATCCCAGACGTTCCTTTGAAAGTTATAGCTTTTACCTACCTTTGTTTGTGATACTTAGGATATTTTTAGTGGTGTGCTTTGTATATTTCTTGTGATCTAGTATGAACTATAGGTGTGTGATTAAAATATTTATTTATGGATGATCAACCTTCTTGCAGGTCTCGAAGGTTGCAAAAATTCCTCCTCTTTCAACAGTGGAGCCTACACTGCCACCTCAAAGCCAGAGACTAGACATGTAACATTTCCACATTTTTTTCTTTTATTTATCTAATTCCTTCTTTTATTTACATCTCTTAAATTATTTCTATGTAATAAAATTTTCAGGAGGAAACTTACATTTTAAGAAAAGATAAAATATTTTATTACTCAGGGATTATTCATTCACAACAAGGTAAAAGTCTTGCTGGATGGTCTATTGCTTACTTAGCTTTGGATAACACCATTGAATTTTGTCATGATAGGTTTAGATTAGAAATTAGAAGTGCCAGTGTATCAGAATAGGTAAAAATATTCCTATTTTTTTACATCTTTCTTTAAAACCAATTTTATTCTTTTATTAAAACTTATATGCTATGATCCTACTAAGAAGGTTAAGGGTTACTACAGGTGGTGCTTTTGTCACAAACCTACCCTTCTATATCCATGGAATAAAATTTTCTCAATCCAGGTCTGTTTTAAACTATGACTAATAAAGTTCATCCAAGGTCCATCCACTCTACACTACAAGTGCATATCACGAATCTAAACCTTGTTCAATTTTAAGTCCTATCTTTTTTATACTATAGTTTATTTTTACTAGGTCGTCGGACCTGTTACAATACCTAGGTTTTTAAGTTTTAACCAAGGATATTATTCCTTGGTTAAAAGCCAAGAGAGCATTAACTAATCCTTTAAACCATGTTTCACTTACCTTAAAAGGGAACTGTAACCATGAACGTTGGTTAGAGATGGTGCCAACATGTCTCCCGGGATATTAATACCTGTCATTATACCTCAGTTCGATCCATTGAAAGTATAGACCCCTATATCTTCGAAGAGGCTCTTTCATTAAAATTCCATAGGATTGACATTTAAATCAATTTAATGCGAAAGCAATTTCCAGACTATAATCCTTTGAGGTGTGTTTGATTGTGCGAGACTATTCATTATTCGACCTTGTCGCTGCTGGTTTCCTGCGAGGAGGTTTTGCATGCTCTGGTGAGAGCGGTAACTGTTATAGGGTTTGGGGTTACTGTGGGTTGTCCTCACACATTTTTATTTTGGCAGTAAAGAACCCATACTCAAACCTGGTTTCCAGCCTCCTAGATTGGAAATTTCTGTTAGAGAATACTCACAGGTGGAAGACTCTTAACTCTTTAAGTGGTCTCAGCTTTCTTTGGGGTTCAGGTAATCGTAAAACTAAATTTATTAAAGTTGTCATCTCCCTACTATTTTAATCGTTAATATCTCACTAACCTTAATATTTCTATTTGGAGGTTCACTGATATCGGTCTTCTTAAGGCATTGCAACATTCAACGTGCCTTCGGGTAAGCATTAAGCCAATCTCTGATTGTTTTTCCTTCGCTGGAAATGAGGATTTTGGGGAATGTGATGGAGCATTTGTTGAGGTTTGCAAGGAATCAAACTGTGACCTTTCAAGAGTTCTCGACATTGTTATAGATGGTACTTATCTAGCATTTAAATTACTTAAAGTTATTTCAACCTCTATCATAGAGGAACTCGTGATAGCTGTAAATCCTAGATAAGAAGATGGTTTATGTTTTTCTTTTGGTTTTTGAACAGGTGGGTTATCCAAGCCTACCTGTGATATTGTAATGATTTTTCCAATGGGAAGCCATCCCGATGATGAACACTAGATTAAGACTTATTAAAAACATCTATAAATTTTATTAAATTTAAGCAAGAACTCCATTTTCTCTATCTCTAAATGTGTATAAAAATGATTTTATAGTTTTTCTTTCATTTCAACATTATTTTACTTTTGGATTTATGCAATATCTTCCCAGTAAGTAACTCGTAGCTAAAATACTTTGTTTTAGTTTATGGATTGTTACTTTCCTTTTCTAAAAGTTAGAAGATACATCCTGTGATTCAGGTACAGAGAATCAATACTATAAGTTACCAAAACTTAGTACAGACCACATATTGGCCTGTAGGGTTTATTATTTTAACTAGCCAACCTAAGATAGTTTTTCCTGTAATGAAGGAATTTAAGGTTTGAAGGGATATTGGATGATCTCTACCATTACATGCTGCACGTAAAGGGTCGATTTGTTGATCTACATTTGTGGTTATACTTTATTAACCCTATTTTGTATTTCACCTATAGTAAATATTTGATGTAATTAATGGTTCTTGCACTATGAGAGCCATAGGCTCAGTTACAATGGTTCAAGTGTCGAAATTTTCTTGATTCTTTACTTTATTTATTGTGGGTTAATGAATTACAAGAGCGTACTGTTGTAAGCAAGAAAGAATCTCTCAAAATTGTAACTTAGTAATGAGGCTGAGCTTGGTTGAGATTTCGAATCTTTGTAACTGGTGATTGTATCAGATATTAAAGATAGTTAAATCAAGAGTAATCCTATTCCTCTTAAGATTGGGGATATAGATATCATATATTATGACTGCTTTTCTCAAAGCGATGCTTGGGGGTATACTAGGGTACCTACATAGGTAGCCAGAAAAAATGTAAATCTTAAACAAAAGGTAATCCTAGCCATAAGCTACAAAATTTAATTCCTCAGATCAAAGGAAGTACTAAGGACCACTTTGTAATTCAATATTACCTTATAGATTATAATTACAGTTAATGTAATAATACACTTGGAAATGAAAATAATGGTTTTGTTAAGTCTGTTATTGTTGCTTCTATTTCTATCTAAATCTAGCAAAATAGTATTTCAATTCATAATTGTTATCTAACTTAGAACATAACAACATGGGACATGCTCTTCATAAAAGATATATGTGATTTGGTCTAGAAAATAATAATCCTACACAAATAACTTCAGTAATTGAAATACATGTATAAAATCATGAAAAAAAACTAATTTTGTGCAATAAAATACTTTAATAGAACCCGAGTGTACTGCGATGCGAATATAGCAGGAAGAGCCACATTCCACCCCACCTTAAATTAGGAACAAATTTTCTCTCTATCCTTAATCACCTCTCATCTAAATCATGCATGCCAATAGTATTGACAGCCAACCTCAAATTTAGATCTTTGTTAATCAATGAGGAATAACTTTCGTAACACAAAGTGCTCACACAACAAGAATTCCTTTCCAGCATACTAAGCAGCCAATTCCTCTTGGAATTTTTGCAGCTAACAAAATCCCTGATTTTCAGGGTGTGTCTAGTGCCATAAATGCACTTCTGCCACTTGTTTTAACTTCCCTACGGTTAACCCTTCCTTGTCCCCTACTCTTGCATGCATGATTTCCTCATTTAACATGGTTTTCCTCCTTCATTCATAATTTTATTCAATCATATTGTCTTATTACATCTGTCCTTCAAGGACCTATTAGCGGATTTCTGGTCCAACCAATTTTATTCAATTTAAACAATAACTCAAAAAATATCATACTTACTAAAAATGTGTATTTCTTGGGGGATATTACATCGTCACGCCCTTATTGCAAACACTCTCCTCAGTGTTTTTATTCGTATTCCAATGGTTTTGGGAATAATTCTGGGTACTTTCCTTGAATATCTTTTTCTAATTCCCAAGTTGCCTCCTCGGGGATAAATTGCTTCCATTGCACCTTTACCGGACCGATGACTCAGTTACGAACTGTTGTTTCTTTCCTGTCCAGAATGTGGGATGATTCCACTTGAAACTCGCCTTCTAGTTCCACCTGTACCATATTCCAGTCAATAATGTGAGTGTAATCATGAATATAGTTTTGTTGATAACGAAACATGAAAAACATTATGAATCCTTAAATGATCCAGAACCACAAGTTTGTATTCCACAGGTCTGATTCTTTCCAAGATTTGAAAGGGCCTGCAAAACTGCGGTGCTAATTTGGTACAACTTCCTGATTTGAGGGAGCTCTCTTTTGGCTTGACTCGAAGATATACGTGGTATCCAGCAGAAAACTCTTTATGTTTTCTTTTCAAGTTAATGTAACTCTTTTGGCGATCTTGTACCACCTTCAATTTCTTCTGTACTTTCTGAACAATTTGTTCCATGTCCTGCAACAGTTCGGGTCCTACTAGGAGACAATCTATGAGGCTATCCAAACTAATTGGGGTTGTACACTTCTTCCCACATAGGATCTCAAACGGGCTCATTTTTATTGAGGCTTGATATTTGTTATTGTATGTGAACTCCACCAGATGCAAATATTCTTCCCACTTAGTGGGCTTGATATCGGTACATATCTTCGATGACTTGATTTCTACGTTCTGTCTACCCATTAGTTTCAGGGTGATAACTAGTTTTGAAGTTTATTTTGGTTTATAAACATGCAAACAATGCTTTCAAAAAATTTGACGTAAATTTAACATCCCAACTAGAGATTACCATCTTTGGTACCCTGTGCAATCGAAATATTCCTTCGGGAATATTTTTGTAATATTAAACACTTTGTAAGTCGATTTCATATGAATAAAATGCACAGATTTGATTAACTTATCTACTACAACCATAATTGAGTCGTGTTATTTTTGTGTTTTTGTGAAACCTGTGATGAAGTCCAAAGATATAACTTCCCATTTTCATTCGGCAATTGGTAAAGGTTGTAACAATTCGACTGTGTGTTGATGTTCAACTTTCACCTATAGACATTCCAAGCATCTATATAGATAATCGACTAAATATGTTTTTAATTTGGGCCAAAAGAATTGCTTTTTGAGGGTTCTTATCATTTTTTGGTACCCAAGATGGCCTACAAAAGGAGGTTAATGCATCTATCATGTCCCTCCCTTGAAGGGACATCAAAATTGTTGACCTTTCCTAACACTTAGGGGGTGAAAAGATGAATTAATTGATTAACCTTGGGAATTGTATTAAATTGTTATTTTGGATGCATGTACTTGGTTTTATTTATTGTCTTTATTAATTAATGTGAAAATAAATATGTTGAAATAAGCTTCCATTTCGGGAGGGCACACTTGGGCAAGCCAACTTTCCTAGGAGGATAATTAGAAACTGTCAAGGGACTGGCAAAAGAAACCAGACAGAAAATAGGGAAAGTACCAAAAGCCGAGAAAAATAAGTCAGACACAAAAGAAGAAACTATGGGCCAAAGGAGAGTGAAATTTCAATTTATAGGTTCAATCACAAAAGAAAAAGTGCAGAAAGGTTGTCATAAGGAAAAGAAAGCAACTTTGGGCCAAAGGAGGGCACAATTTCCATTTTGAGGTTGAGCTACAAAATCAGGCAGTGCAAAAAAGCCGTCGTAGGAAAAAGAAGGAAACTCTGGGCCTAAGGAGGGAACAGTTTTTAAATTGATTGAAGGTTGATGATAGGGAGACATATCTCTTGTATCATATGTTATTTTCTCAAGGAGGGCACACCATGTCGCTAGGGTTAGGGTTTAGAAGTGGTAACTTGCTCAACAAGTCGCCCATGTCTATTTAAAGACATTTCGAGCTCCATTTATCAGTTTGGTTGATGATTATTTTGGTGTTGATGAAGCTAAGGCTTCCTTACTAAGTGATGAGACTCAGTACTCTTGGGTGATGTACCCCAAGTTTCTCATTCCCCTTCTCCTCTCTCCCCTTTCTATCTTATTGGAGGTGACTTTGAGCTAAGGAGGAGCTCATCAAGTTCATCTCGGCTTCTGTAGCTAATATCTACTCCTTATGATCTGTATATGACAGTAATATTCTGAAACATGAGTATTTCATGTTAAAATGCTCATGAAAAGAGATTTATATTCCCATCTAGTGGGGTGTTTTATAGTTTAACTTAATAATAATGAACTAATGTCCATGGTGTTAGGATTTATAATCAGCCCTTGTCCGTACTTTTCTATTAGATTATATTTTCCTAACTTAGGAGTCATTGATTAATATTGGGTCCAATAGAAGTACCGCTGGGTCCACTTGGGATAATGGGGCCACTAGTACTAGTCACTAGAGTGTGGGGAACACATATAGAGGTTAACTGCAACTGACTGCACCTCCATGCATCAGTTATGTGCCTCTAAGACCAATCCATATAATTTAGGAGCCACTAGGAGTGCCACCACCAACCTCCTTTAGTTGTTGGTAGTTGGAAACTATTCAAGCTAAGTTATGCTTCAGTTACATTCAGTTAGATGTCCTCTAGTTTAGTTAGCACTAGTATTGCATGGCTGCATGTGGGAAGGCACTTATTCTCACCTACTTCTCACATACCACATCAGCTTAACTGGTTTAACTAACCGAGAGATTGAATTAGACATCTGGAGTTAGTTTAGTGAGCTCCGATAGTGATTTAGATACTTATAGTTAGCCATGCAGTCAGTCTTGAGTTGGTAGATTTGAATCCTATCCACATGATTCGAATTATACTTTATGTAACATTCATGTATATTACTAGAATTAATGGAATTTATACTATAAATATACTGATCAATTCTTATCTGTTTTCAATGAAATTTGTCTTGTTAATTGTGTATTATTCATTCCATTCGATTGAATAATAATTCAACAATTCAAATGCACTCATTTCTTAAAGATCAATGGAACAATAATTTAACATGGTATCAAAGCATAGGTCTCGTGTTCAATTTCCCCGAGCTATGCTGTAATGTCTCGGTTTTGACCCTGTTTGCATTAAAAGATACATGATCTATATATTGTAATTAATCGTGGTGTGGAGCTAAAGGAAAAAGCCCCACCATCGATTTGGCTGTGTATGTTTCGGAAATAGGGATCGTTGCCGATGGTATATCATGCTATCCGGCACATTATAGTTTTAGGCATAATGTAAATATGCACATCAATTAAAATAAATCTACAGCCAGGTACGACGGTGCAACGTTGAATGAAAAGGGCATGATTCTTAAGGTTAAGGGGGGGCTTGTCCAACCCATGGGGATCATTGGGAGTTTCCATGTGTCGGCCACCCATTTAAACTTCTGTTGTCTATTAGTTGGGAGCAGTTATTGCTGAGTAGTGGTGGTTGTGGCAGGACTCTCAGTCCTTTCCCATGTGCCCACTCCACCAGCAGACTCTTCCTCTTCATGTCATTGGGGGCAGAGAGGTGACATTCCATTCTCTCCACTCTTCCACTCATGGTTTTATCTTGACCATCTCATGAAGGAAGGGGTCTGCTCTGTTCACCTTCTCACACGCAAGAAGTTCGGATGGTCTTCCTCACGCAGAGGGGAGATAAAAGGGATCCACGATTCTGTGTGTGGGGATTCATTCTCCCTTCTCTCGCTGATTACTGGTCTATGGATCTGTTCTTCCTCCCGTTCACATAGGGGATCGTTTTCCCTCTTCCCATTATCAGACTGTGTAAGCCATTCACGTCCAGGGGCTGTGTGTATGTGTGTTACTCTCATGGATTTGTGGTCTGTGTACCTGTTTTTCCCTTGTCCAGGATTGAGAATCGGATCTCTCTCCCGTTTTCAGGTTGTGTAATGTTTCCATGGCTTAGCCGTGAGATTGGTTGCTTCTCTTCCCCTGAAACTGTGGCTTGTTGTGGTTTTTCCCCCACGTTGTTTGTTGCTGTGAATGCAATCATCTTTTGGGTGCTGTTGAGTTGTTTTGGCCACGCTAGGGCCAAGAACAACTCTGAATCATCCTATCTGACCTGAGCTGTGTTCACCCTTTCATTTGGGTTGTCACCATGTTGTATTTAACTTTTTCACAGAGCTGTGAACTGTTGGTTTTACTATAGTATGCAGTGGTTGGCCTTTAGACGGTTAGAGTGGGATTAGAGGCTAGATATGCTTGAGAAACCTGGTGTTTGGGAGCCACTCAGACAGAGTTAGACTGCTAGCTTTCTTCTCCACAACCCTTGAAGAGTATTGGAAAGGGAAGTCAGGGCCTGAGGGACTGTGAAGCAGAGAAAGGACTGATTCCCGGTGTTGGGTGTGTGGATGTCTTAGAAGTCAGGTTAACTTTGGAGTACGCATCCTTAGCTCCTTGACGGCCTGATAAAACCTACTATGTGGGCTTGGCTGATTTGTGTACCTTGGCTATGTGTAAGCCTACTTTGACCCTTATTCCTTAAGGAATCATGCCCAGCTCGGGGGTGGAAGTGTTGTTGAGAGGTTGATGAGCACACTGGCCTATGGTTGGGTGGAATGTGGCAGCGACGTAGCTGGTTGTGGGACAAGATATTTATAAGATAAGAATTCTTGTCCATTTTGATTCTACATTTACATTACTGTCTAATGTCTAATGAACCATAATGATGAACATGTTGATGCTGGAATGTATATGTTTGCTTCCATTGTATGTTGAGTAACTATGCATCCTTGTATGTTTTACGCATCTTAGTATGTTTTATGTTCTAAGCATTTTATATCAGCATTTATGCATGTTTGTGTTCATGGGGCTAGTTGCTTGGAGGTTCTTGTTTGTTTGGTAGCGTCCTCTTCGCTGATCAGAGGGCCGGGGACGTTACAGAATGGTATCAGAGCAAAGGTTGCAGCATGGGCCCGAACAACCCATGAAGATGTAGTGACAGAACTTATTTGGGCCTCAGAGGGCGATGAGGAATAGTTAACAGAGGTAGGGTGCCTACTGCCCAGAAGAAACCAGGAAAATGCACAAAAATTTTCTAAGTGCCAAAGTTGTCAGCTCATCGGAAAACTTAGTGTGAAGTTCTTTCGATGTAGCTGAATGTTAGTCTGAATATCACCTATAGTGGAGAGGAAATTTCGAAAATTTTAAGAAGTAGTGAAATCATCGGCGATCGGTGATGATTAGTTGATCACATCACCGATGCTTAGATGAGCAAGTTGCTGATGCGGTGAAAAGTTCAGCAACTACATTGGAAGAGGTTAGCTGATTGTGAGACACCGTTGCGGATGGCTAGAGGACTATCCTTTTGACAGATAGAGTCCCCAACCACTTATGTCATAGAGGATATTTGTTCCGACAGAGGATGCGGCGGAAGACAAAGGAGAAAAATTTATGGAATTTTTCTAAGGCACAAGAATATCGGTGATTAGAAAAGATTAGTGGTTGGAATCGACGATGACTAGAGGATGGGATTGGCGATGAATAGAAGATGAAGCTGTCGAGGCTAGTGAAGCGGATTGACAATCATTAGTGGAAGGAAGAGCCAATGCAAAGAAGAAAATTAAAAAAAAATTCAAGTGTTGAATCCATCGACGATCGGCGGAAGTTAGTTGTATTGGTCACCGATGAACATGGGAAGGAATTAGTAGTTCATGCGCCCACCATTGCAGAAGTCTAGTGTACTAATATTTCGACAAGTCGAGTCCCCGACTGGTGATGCCACAGCAGTTAATTGTTCCGATAGCCGATGCGGAGCGGCGGAAAACTAAAGTGATAGGACCATCGGCGATCGATGATGGTTAAAGGATTAGATCGCCGATACTTAGTTGATGGCATAGCCGCAACGTCGAAAAATAAATAGTGAAGGCACCGAAACGACGACAAAGAATAGAAGACGGTTGATCCGATGAAGCAGCGAAAATATGGTTAAGGAAGAAAATTCAGAAAAATTTTCTAAGTATGAGAATCGTCGGACGTCGGCGAGACTTAGTGGATGTGGGAGACACAGTTTCGGCAGAGATCAGCTGAAGGCCACTAAAACACCGCCCTAAATTAGTCTGATGAAGCTCCGATAAGACCATCGGTGATCGGTGACGATTAGTTCACTGGATCGCCGATGACTAGTTGAGGGAGTACCCGCAGTGTCAGCGGGCAATAGTTGATGAAATAGCCGACGGAGTGTTGTAGGAAGGAGAAAAATAAAAATTTTGCCGAGATTTTTCTTAGTGTTGAGGATATCGGCAATCGGCGCATGTTAGTGGATGAGTCTACCGATGAGTCGGGAGAAATTAGTGATCTTGAGCGCCGATGGAAGTTGGAAAAGTTTAGTCGATTGGGAGTCCGCCATTGCGGTTGCCTAGAAGACTAACCACTTGACGCCACAACAGTTAGTGCATTCAACCACCGATATATTGTGAACCACGGAAACCCTCGAAGGTTTGTTAGCTACTATTGCAGAAGCCAAGATGACTAGCCACCTGATGCATAGAGCACCCAACTGTCGATGCAACGGTTAGTCGATTTTCTTGCTGATGCGATAAGACTTAAGGGTCCTAATCGCTGATGAAGTTCGGAGTGATAGATCACTATGGACCCGATACGATGGAGGAAAATAGATGAACCAATCGTCGATGAGCCGTAGAGAAAATTAGTGGTTCTAGCCACTAAAACGCCAGAAGGAAATAGATGAATAGGCCGCCGATAAGCGTGGAGAAAACTAGAGCTTTTGGCCCCCGAAAGGTTGGAAACTTATTTGGAAAGAGATCCGATTGGGGGAAAAGGAATTTTTGGGGTTTCCAAGTGGGATTTTTCAGAGATTTCAGTAGTTTTTAGTAAAATTCTCAGTGGATTTTTCAGCAGTTTCAGGGCTGAAAAGGAAGAAAACCCTAGGTGGCTGAAGTTAGCATTTCATACCAAAATTCAGTGGTGTGTTTTTCCATGATTTTTGAAATGATGTGGTTTTCACATCCAAGGTCAGAATGAAGCATGTGGATAGGCATTGGAAATCTTATCCAGTAGGGAACAAGGGAGAGTCACTAGAATTTGAATGTGGAGCAGAAAAGTGCTAGTAATTGTGTGAAAGAGAAATGTGTTGCTGACAATATGGACAAATCTAGGAATTGCATGCCTAGAGGTAGCAAGACCATGAAGTCAAACCAGCTGTTGTGTGGAAAAGGAGTTCCATACAAGGATGAGGGACTCAAAAAAGGAAATTTCCTTAAACCATGTCTTGCTAATTATGATTACAAGTTTTGTACATGAAATGTATGAGGATATGCCTAGCATGCATAAGATATTACATGTTGGTTAGAATAGTGAGAATTATACATTTATAATGAACCACTAATGATAATTATTGCATTGGTGTTTGCATTAGTGGAAAAAAAAACGACAACATGGACATGCTGAATATGTTGCTGATGCTGACAAATGTGAC
The DNA here is from genome assembly GCA_001517045.1 of Pseudotsuga menziesii. Taxonomy (NCBI): domain Eukaryota; kingdom Viridiplantae; phylum Streptophyta; class Pinopsida; order Pinales; family Pinaceae; genus Pseudotsuga; species Pseudotsuga menziesii. The sequence continues at coordinate 328,433 of LPNX010870601.1, forward strand.
TAGAAACCCTATGGAGAAAGGGATAAAGCAACAAGTCCAGAATCAAAAGTTGGGGGGCAAATTCTGCAATTTCTTGCAAAAGAACCAACCAAACTGGTAATGTCAAGGGTGTAAGTAGGACCCATGAAGGTAAGAGTTTAATTATGACAATTGCATGGAGTGGTAAAAGTAAGAGGTTTCATACCATGTGGGTATTTGAAATTTATACTGCATTCATATAGAAATGTGTCATGCCTGTATTATGTTGTTATGAGCTTAGTAGCCCAAGGAAAGTAACCACTGATGATCTTGATTATAGTCATGCATCTTATATGAAGAAGTCATGATTAGGCCATGCATGGTATGTTTGAATGCATAGTATTCCTGAATCAATGCAAGGTAGCATTGAGTGGATATGCATTAAAAGATTTTATAAACCTTGTAGTGATGCATTGAATGGATGCATATGAAGGGTGTGAGTAGCTGATCACGTAAGTATAGGTGCAAATGTTGTGATGCATTGCATGAATGCATTGAGATAGTGAGTGTGATATTATGAATGAATAATGGCTGAAATGATGAATTGATGACAATTCTGGAACCATTTCAAGAGCTGTTATGAATGCAAGATAGTAAGTGCATGAAGAGAGTAACCATGATCAATTGGCTGCCAAAAATGCTCTATGGAAGAGCAAGGTGGTATGAATGATATGCTTGTGAAGTAAGGAGTATCTAAACATTTCATTTAATTGCATAAATGATGTGACTGTACCCTGTAATTTAAAGCATGATAATGATTGCATGAAGTAAATGGGTTTTGGTGATATTGATGTGATTAACAGCTGGAAGAAATTGAATTTTATAAATTCTAAAAATGCTTCAGTGATGGTTGTAGCAATGAAAAGGTTATATGCATCCAAACTTACCAAGTGTTTCTCTAATTGAAGTTCAGGTTTCAGGTAGATTGTTGAGAGCATGGAAATGAGAGTAAGGCCATGACAAACAGAATCTACCATGTGAAAGAGCCAAACCTTATGAGAAGAGTCTCATGGCTGTGAAAATAGTTTGTATGGATAATGGGTTTTTAAATTTGAATTTGTGAATTTCGGATTTGAGAAATTGCTGACAACTACTAATCACTATTGGCTTGCATAAGATTGTGTTAAGAGGATGCATTGTAAGTGGGTATTCATGTTATGCTAGTAAGCATAAAGTTATAATGGGCATAGTGGTGCTGCTTACAAGAGACCCATAATTGAGGATCACCTCATTGCCAAGAAAATCAATTTCTATAGTAGACAGAGTTGCAAATTCCTATTGAATTGAATTACTAATGTCATTGCTTGGTTATGGAACAATCAAATTTGGATTGTATTATCAGATAATGATTGACTATTTGGCTATTTGATGAATGTGCAAGGGGTACACACTGCAGGAAGATCAGGTGTGATGGACTGCAGGAGCCAAACTTCATGGGAAGGTTTTCCCTTATCTTGGAAATGGGTTTCAGGTGAAATTCCATTGGAAATTTTGGAAATATCTCATCTGCACTACATGTTTGGTACGCAACATGAGTAGGGATAGTCTATATTATGTCGGTAAGACATGTGTGGATACAAAATGTAAAAAGGAGTTGGGATGGAAAACCGAGGGACTGTCAACTCAGAGAAGGGAGCCCCCATCCCTCTTCAACAAAGGGATACTGCCTTGGAAAATGGATAAGTGTTCTGTGACCCTAGCTAAGAATATGCATGTCAATTGTTAAATTCAATATGTAGAGCATGTTTTGATTTTATTTACATTATGGCATATTGCTTGAGTATGAATAGGGCCTACATGGCACACATCAGAAAGGGGTGCACACTTTTCCGATGCTGGGTCATGAAAGGGTTTTTGAAAATTGATTACACCCTAGGGAGTGGACACGCTCCTGGTGTCTTAATACTTGATAGTGAATGATTTGAAATGTGGTTACAGTTTTAGATCAATAACGCTAATGAATATGCTTATATTGCTTGTGTTGTCAGGCTAAACAAATGTAGTCTGGTCTTGTACACTAAATGGAAAATGGCTTGAGATCATCCTACCTTCTACTAAAGAGCATAGAGAAGAAGACATTCCTGAGGGACTGTCAACTCAGAGAAGGGAGTGGTCTCTTGTGTGATATGGGGTAGTGGAATTAGAGCTCACTACTGGAAATCAAACCTGGAAATGGTCGTTTATTGTTGATATAAGTGCATGTGTTATTGTTAATGGCCTGATAAACCCAACTTTGTTGGATTGGCTTATGATTGGTTGTTGATATAAGTGTATTGTTGAGATAAATACAAGCGATTTGTTGACGGTCTTATAAACCCAAATGAAGGTTGGCTTGACTGTGCCTGATATATATATATATAAGGATGTTGTGAAGCAGCCTGCATGTTGACCTAAAAACCAAGTCCAAAGGTGATCCCAATGCTTGCAAAGCGAAGCAAGATCCTGTGGACCAGAGAGGAATCGCACAATACAGATAAGTATTGGATTATTTTGCAATTTCTGGCTTATGAATATAGTTGCATATATGATTTGATTATGATGTTTTAAGCTCTTAATTAAGAGATAAAAACCAATGAGAATAAACTAAACATGTGAATCTATTCAATTTTTGAATATAGGTATCGCTGGAAGCGAGGACTACGAAAGCATCCTAGGGGTGCATCTGGACATGTGACTGTACTGAAGAGCTCAGAATGAGAAGTAATGAAAAATGTGCTAGTGATACTGTGAAGGTCCTAGCAGCCGAGGCAAACCATGTGGGGAGGCTCCATGGTTGAGAGGTCTGAAATAGACCGGAGACACTAAGTTTCATGACCAAGAGGGATTGGTCTAGCATTCACGGTGAAGTGAAAGAGACTGAGAGCATGAAAAGCCATAGCGGTGGTGTGGGTTCAAGGATGGAACAAAACAAAGAGGGGGAAAACTCTTGCTGCTCTCTCTTGCCCCTTTTGATTATATATATACATATGCATTGTGAAAACAAAATATTGTTGAATGCATGTATGACTGAAAATGGAATGTGTGTATTTGCTTAAAGTAAATTGTGAATGCTGGAATAGTTAATTCCCTACCCAAGAATGGACATGAATGAGATCGTGTGCCTGTTGGGAAGTCATGAAAGATATGAAAGTATCCTTGATGAGACTTGGACTGTCATGCCAATTGGGCAATTAACTGACTGATTTTAATGTCTATATTATGCTTGGTCTGACAGAATTTCAATGGTACATTTCACAGGTGAGAAAAGTGAAATCCAGTGGTGCACATTGATCATGGCAACATACCAAAAGCTGTTCGAATTTTCTGGAAGTCTCCTTCAGATAATTGCCAGGACCCAAGAGAATCTTGGAGAGATGCTCAAGATATAGAAAAGGCAGAATGAGATGAACCACCATATTTTGCAAGACTCTATTGGTTTTCAAAAGGAGGTAAAAATCCTTCTAGGGGAAATCTGTAAAGGCAAGGAAAGTGGATCAATGATGGGACATTTGTCCAAGCAATCCACTAAGAAATGTTCCAGGAATGAAGACTCAAAGGAAATTGAGCAGGTAAAGATGAAGCATCCAGTGAAATGTTGGAAATGTGGAGGACATCATTTACACCAAGACTGCCCAACGAGGGAACATAAAGAGGATCGCAGCCACAAAGTTCCTCAACTTGGGGATGAGCCGAAAGTTGAGAACCAGTAAGAGAAGCTCATGGAAGCTGAGGGGCTTGGTCCTGAAAGTTCAAGTAAATAATTGAACGTGGGACAGATCTGCAAAATTTTGAAATTTTGGATGTGCAAATTGTATATGTATTCTTATGTATTGGAACACCGAGGACAGTGTTACTCCAAGGGGGATGGGATTGTAATGTCCCGGTTTTGACCTCGTTTGAATTAAAAGATACATGATGTATATATTGTAATTAATCATGGTGTGGAGCTAAAGGAAAAAGCCCCACCATCGATTTGGCTATGTATGTTTCGGAAATAGGGATCGTTGCCGATGGTATATCATGCTATCCAACACATTATAGTTTTGGGCATCATGTAAATATGCACATCAATTAAAATAAACCTACAGCCAACTACGAAGGTGCAACGTTGAATGAAAAGGGCATGATTCCTAAGGTTAAGGGGGGGTTGTCCAACCCGTGGGGGTCATTGGGAGTTCCCATGTGTCGGCCACCCATTTAAACTTCTGCTATCTATTAGTTGGGAGCAGTTATTGCTGAGTAGTGGTGGGTGTGGTAGGACTGTTAGTCCTTGCCCACGTGCCCACTCCACCAGTGGACTCTTCCTCTTTATGTCGTTGGGGGCAGAGAGGTGACATTCCATTCTCTCCACTCTTCCACTCGTGGTTTTGTCTTGACCATCTCATGCAGGCAAGGGTCTGCTCTATTCACCTTCTCACATGCAGGAAGTTCGGATGGTCTTCCTCACGCAGAGGGGAGATAAAAGGGATCCACGATTCTGTTTGTGGGGGTTCGTTCTCCCTTCTCTCATCGATTGCTGGTCTGTGGATCTGTTCTTCCTCTCATTCACACAGGGAATCATTTTCCCTCTTCCCATTATCGGACTGTGTAAGCCATTAATGTCCAGGGGCTGTGTGTATGTGTGTTACTCTCACGATTTTTGGTCTGCGTACATATTTTTCCCTTGTCCATGATTGATAATCAGATCTCTCTCCTGTTTTCGAGCTGTGTAATGTTTGTGTGGCTTAGCCGTGAGATCGGTTGCTGCTCTTCCCCTGAAACCGTGGCTTGTTGTGGTTTTTCCCCCATGTTGTTTGATGCTATGAATGCAATCATATTTTGGGTGCTGCTGAGTTGTTTTGGCAACTCTAGGGACAAGAACAAATTTGAATCATCCTGTCTGACCTAAGCTATGTTCACCCTTTCGTTTGGGTTGTCACCTTGTTGTCTTTACCTTCTTCACAGAGCTGTGAACTGTTGGTTTTACTACAGTATGTAGTGGTTGGTATTCAGACAGTTAGAGTGGGATTAGAGGCTGGGTATGCTTGAGAAACTTGGTGTTTGGGAGCCACTCAGACAGAGTTAGACTGCTGGCTTTCTTCTCCACAACCCTTGAAGAGTATTGGAAAGGGAAGTCAAGGCCTGAGGGACTGTGAAGCAGAGAAAGGACTGATTCCTAGTGTTGGGTGTGTGGATGTCTTAGAATTCAGGTTAACTCTAGAGTAGGCATCCTTAGCTCTCCATTGAGGCCACCAGCTAAGCATTTAGCCTTTCCTAGCTCCTTGATGGCCTGATAAACCCTACTGTGTGGTCTTGGTTGATTTGTGTACCTTGGCTATGTGTAAGCCTACTTTGACCCTTATTCCTTGAGGAATCATGTCCAGATCAGGGGTGGCAGTGTTGTTGATAGATTGATGAGCACGTTGGCCTATGGTTGGGTGGAATGTGGTAGCGACGTAGCTGGTTGCGGGACGAGATATTTATAAGATAAGCATTCTTGTCCATTTTGCTTCTACATTTACATTACTGTCTAATGTCTAATGAACCATAATGATGAACATGTTGATGGTAGAATGTATATGTTTGTTTCTACTATATGTTGAGTAACTATGCATCCTTGTATGTTTTACGCATCTTAGTATGTTTTATGTTCTAAGCATTTTATATCAGCATTTATGCATGTTTGTGTTCATGGGGCTAGTTTCCCAGAGGTTCTTGGTTGTTTGGTAGTGTCCTCTTCGCCAGTCGGAGGGTCGGGGATGTTACATATACCAGAGGGGGGGTGTTGGAGTATCGGTACAACATCATGGTATAACTGCCACACCTCTAGGAATTTCCTAGTGATATGGCCTTGTGTTGGGTTTCAAATGTTCATCAATATCTATAGGTTTTGGTGTAATGAAAAACCTTACATGGTATCAGATCCCACTCAAGCATACAACAAGTCTGTCCAATATCCATTGTACACTAGAAGCAGTTGGCTTTCCACATAATTCCCGCAAAGTGTGCATTGCTAACTCTGGATTCATTTAGAGAAGTCTCTGTGGTCGTGATGGACCTTGACAAAGTGTACATGTCAAGATGGAAGGCTTGATTTATGACATGATTGTGAATTTTTTTTATTTTGTAGTGTTTCTTACAGGTGCTACGTAGCTCAATTGAAGAATTTACTATTCATAAGGAAGAATTGATGGATTCTAGTGCTTTCTTACCCCATATCCTTACACCCTACAACTTTGTTGATTGGAGGGAATCTATGCAGGTATTCTTGCGTAAGCTTGTACCATATAGGATGACTATGTGCAGAGAGACAAAACCTCATCATCATACTGAGAAAAATAAGTTCTTGAACTGGTTGGATGAATCCTTTGGATTCCTATACACTCACATCTCTCGGGATCTCCTATTTTATCTTGAGGGATTGGAGACTCCAAAAGAATCTTGGAAAAATTCTGAATTATTGTTTGGAAAGAAATATGAGCTTCGAGGGAACATATTGGAGAACGAGCTAATTGCATTGCATCCGAGCAGTTTCTAAACTATCCAACATTTTTTTACAAAATTCAAGTCTCTAGCACTACAATGTAAGGAATACGGAATTGAGAGGAAGGATGAGTATCTTGTGCTCTCTTTGCTCATAAAAACTTGGTTCTGAGTACTCTGTCTTCGTCTCTACCTTCCATTCTGGAAGAGATTCCATCCCTAATTGGAAGATCCCTTAAATAGACATGTTTGTTGGGTCCTTAATACAGGATAAAAATAAGTTGATTCAAATGGGAGTGCTCCAAAATTCCAAGAATCAAGCTCTCTTGATGTCAGACACTACCAATGTGAAACCCAAAGGGAAGCACACAGGGAAGGATCCTAAAGCATCTGATTAGAATCCAAAAGAGAATCATAAATATTTCGATGGAGCCTCTGGTTCCATTTTTTCATAGAGGCTTTCATCTAGAAAGCTCATGCATGAAGAAGACCCTCGACTAGTTGACAACACTCATTGAACATAACAATATTTCCCTTCCATAAGGTGTAGATATGTCTGATGCTGCAGATCCGACTGAAGAATATGAGAGGTGCCTTTCTTTGAAATCAGGCCTCACTTCATCGAAGGATTACTTGATAGATTCTAGCGCATCCAACCACATGGTTGCCTCAAGGGAATCCTTCACCAATCTCACTCTATCATGAGGACCTAACACTGATATGGGATGTGAATTCCAAATCCCATATGCTGGGAGAGGTTCTATTAAAATACAGCATGATGAGTTCAATAATGTACTCAATATTCCCTCTTCTGCAGCAAAGCAAGTTGTTCAACATGAATAAGAAGCATAATCTTCTACATAGTCAATTGGAACTTAAGAAAGTATCCTTGGAGTGAATCCTTCTCTTGCTGCTCCAGAAGTTTATGAGATATATAATATATTATATTCTCATATGGCTGATACAGAAGAAGGCATTTGAATATATGTCCTGGAATAAAAACTCTCCTTCCATTCATGCAAAAATTCTTCAGTGATTCTTCTATTTTAAATTATGTGCATATTCTACCGGTGATTGTTTCAGAAAATGAAGAGGAATTTGATTTATCTTTATCTAATGATGTTTCTGGTGTGTATATAAGTAATAATTTGGATTTTTTGGAATAAATATCAGATATTAGGAGTGATTCATTTACTCTCATTAATCTTGAGCTTCCAGGAAATTCCTACATGATAGAATGCACCAATACTCGGAGTTTTGAAGAAGGAGAAAATTGTGCATCTACCATCTCGATGGAGCACACTCTTGGATTTGATATGAAATTATTTGGATCTGATATGATCTCATTGGTTCAAGTTTTAAGTTTCAATAGCTTCCATTCATGATTTTATCTTTTCTCGTCAATTTTGGTGTGAAAAATCAAGCACCGCAAGTCTCTTTCAAACTTGTTGTTGGGGATTTGATGTTAGTTTTCTCTCATGATTTTGATGATATTATATTTTGTGGATCATTGGTTATTTTGAAGCTACATCAGATTATGTATATCAGGCATTATCTCTCCATATTCCTAGGGCTTCTCTACCTATATATTTGATCACATGCTCATCTCCTCACAGAACTAGTAAAGATGGAGACATTCCGCATTCACCTAGACACCGTGCTCCTAATACTTGGAGATGATTTTACCTCACATGGTTTGATGTTAAAGGATTCCATATATCAGTTTCTTGGGTTTTCCTCACATGGTTTGAATTATCAAGCACTTTTTCTCTCTCATCAATTGATCAGTTGCTCAACATGGATCCAGTTTTCATCTTGCAACTATCTATGTTCCTGATCCAGTTGAGCATTTTCTTCTCATTCCAAAGAAGAAAATTACTACAGAAATAATCATTTACTTTGGAGAGGTTCACATGCACAGTCTCAGGATAACCAAGATACTGCATTTGCTGCTGCATAACGGTTGTAAATTGCAGCAAAAGTTTTACAAGTTTTTAGCTTGTTTTTCCTAATTCTTGCTTATCTTGAGGGGGGGGTTTCCCATGAGGTTTTCCCCTATTTCCTCGGTTTATTGAGAAACATTTTTTAATTATTTTATATTTTAATTGGGTGACTTTTGGCCTTGTTTCCAGGGCCCACAGTTGTCTGAGTTAGGATTAAGGGGGGGGGGGGGGGTTAGGATTTATAATCCTCCCTTGTCCATACTTGTCTATTAGATTATATTTTCCTAACTTAGGAGTCATTAATTAACATTGGGTCCACTAGAAACATTGGGTCCACTTGGGTTAATGGGGACACTAGTACCAATCACTAGAGTGTGTGGAACACATATAGAGGTTAACTGCAACTGACTGCACCTTCATGCATCAGTTTATGTGCCTCTAAGACCAATCCCTACAATTTAGGATCCATCGGGAGTGACACCACCAACATCCTTTAGTTGTTGGTATTTGGTAGTTAGTAAATCTAAGTTATGCTTTAGTTACATTCAACTAGATGTCCTCCAGTTCAACTAGCGCCAGTCTTGCATGGTTACATGTGGGAAGGCACCTATTATCACCTACTTCTCGTATACCACATCAGTTTAATTGGTCTAAATAACCGAGATAATGAATTATACATATGGAGTTATTATAGTGAGCTCTTATAGTGATTTAAACACTTCTAGTTAGCCATGCAGTCAATCTTGAGTTGCTAGATTCGAATCCTATCCACATGATTCCAATTCTCCTTTATGTAACATTCATGTATACTGCTAGAATTAATGAAGTTTATACTGTAAATATATTAATAAATTATTATATGTTTTTAGTGAAATTTTTCTTGTTCAATGTGTATTATTCATTCCATTACACTGCATAATAATTCAACAATTCAATTACACCCAATGCTTGAAGATCAATGGCATAATAATTTAACAAATGAAATAAGTATTAGATTATCTTATGTGTTAAAAGATTACATATTAGTCTCTTTAATACTTCATTACCATGTCTGAATTGAATCTAATTCAAAATTCATCAATTTATGCACACCCCTGCTAGTTGACTAGGAAAATTCTACTAGTTTTATAGTTTTCTTCATTCTGGAAGTTTTATGCATCCAAATGTCATTCTAAAAGTTGATGCAGGGACTTAATTCACCCCAATACCTATCCAATTCCTCGTACAATTATTTCATTGAGTTCGTACCACGTTTGGAAATCCATCTTTGCGCAGGGTCTCCCTAGGCCAAAATTGCTAGTTTTGCCCAAATTGTTCCAAACATCCCAAAATCACTCCAGATATGTTCCTAAATTTTTTAAAACTCATTTTATGATTATTACATGTATTATAAAATGTATGAACATTACACAAAACCCTTTTTGAATAGATGTGAAATTTCTTCTTACTTTCACAGTTGGGTGACCCAGAAGCGTGGAAGTATGTCTCAGTAGATCTGAATCTGAAACCTAAATGGTCCCTGATTTACATGTTCTAGGGAAGGTATCTTATCTATCCTAAATTTTCCTTGGTCTCTTCCTTAAACCTCTGCCATATTACCTCAACTTTTTCAGTAAACCACATATTTTCCCTTGCATCTTTGGTGGTTAATGTCACTACAAAACTTTGATTGCACACCTCAGTTAATAATTACAGAAGAGTTAGTATTATGATATAAATATAATATCATGGATATTACATTAGTATCATAGATCTTTTCTTGTTCTAGCCTGTGGAAAGTATTCTCTCAAGTAGAAGAAAAAATTCCATCCATGTCATACTCTGAGGAATACGATGAGCAATATGAAGAGTACTGCAGACAGTATGAGGAATAAGAAGTATTTGAGGTTGATGGTGGTCTACCAGGATTTGAATATGATGAAGTCTATTGTTCATTATATATAGAATATATCAGATCTGATTCTCCCCTTGTTAAGAAAGACTTGGCAAAGATGATGGAAGCATGTGAAAACATGCCTAGCTTCTACAAGGAGTATCTAGCCTTGGGTAAGAAAATATGTGCATAAATGATCTTCAAAGAATACATTTATTTCAAGTTTGGATTATGGCCTGAGAATGTTGATGATAATTATTTTAAGAGCATCAAATAATCCATAGAAGAACCAAGTTGTTCCAACTATGTTAGTAAAGAAGAATAAATAGAAGGAGACAAAAGGGAAGATTCATCAAAGCCATATGCTTGTCCAAGAATTAGGAGAATGTTTAGCTTTTCTTCAAAAAAATCTTCCAAAAGTTGTGAGTTGAGTACCACTCAAGATGAAGAAATATTAATTTCCTTGAAGAATAATAGAAATGAATTAGAGGTAGATATCCATGAGGTGAAGTGAAAGTCACCACAAGGTGGTTGCATAGGAGAAGAAGGTGAAGATGAATTCACTTCAAGCTTCTTTGTGGGTGATCTCCATATCACTGCTCAAGATGTTGGTTCATGTGTGGTTGATGAGACATATTTTGGATCAGATACAAAATAATTTCATAAACAATATTTACATTCACCTTTTGATCCACATAAGGAAGAAGGTGACAAGGCCACACTTCTTGGGTGTGATCCATAGAATTTGGTGGAGAAGCAGGCCACCATAGTACCCTTACAGGAAGAGGGTAAGATGAAGAACATGTATGGTAAAGGTTCTGATTTTTACAGCAGCCATGTTTACTTACAAGCACCTAATCCATGGGAGGATACAAAGTATTCACTTGCACATGAGGGCATGTGAAATGAAGGACAATAGTGAGGGAAAATAATTCACTTCTAGTTTCTCTTTTGATGATCACAAAATCATTGCAAAGAAAGATGATGTTGTTAATGATGATAAGGTATATTTTGGATCATATCCAAAAGAATAAGATATATCAGATCTGAAATCATCATCATAACTTCCTAATGAAGTGGAAGACAAGACCCCACCAGCTGGGTGTGAACTAGAAAATCTGAAGGAGAAAAATATGATGCAAAGGGATGCACACAGTTCATATTTGTGTACTCTCTTGCAGCATGATAAAGTTGCAGACACATCATAGGATATTACTAACATTAGTGAGAATCCAAATCCCCCTAGAATCATTGAGGATATATATATGTACCATCGAGTCCTATAAGTGGGAAAGCAGAAGAAAAGATTCATGAAGAGAAGTGCAAGTCACTGCAAGATAATTGTAGTAAAGAAGAAGGGGATGATTTTCCTCAAGAAATCCACTCATTTTCCTGGCCTTTGAATATGGATGAAAATAAGATTCAAGAGGCCTTACACCTTCTCCATGACACACATGATTCAGTATCACACCAATTTTGGATAGCTGCTTCATTGGAATATCAGTATTTTCTTGAAGCCAAGGAGGAGATTCAAAAGGCATTGTCTACAATACATGGTGACTTCTTACAATTTATTTATGATAGAGATGATTTGTTTGAGATATATTATGTATTGCAAGGAGCATGCTTGAAGGATTAAGAGGAGAATTACAATCTCACACAAGAATTGTTGACCACCCAATATTCCTTGAATGTCACTCAGTGTGCACTCCAAGGGTCCAAGATGGATATAGAGAAACTTTGTAAAGATATTACCTACCCTCCTACACACCATTCAGCCATCTTCATAAGTTTAGTTGCATTCTTGATCATATGGAGGAATTTAATGAGATGGCGGATCATGAGATGAATTTGGTTTTGCATGTTCTTGAGGATGGTGTAGACAGGGTTGATGAGAACCAAGCACTTGATCTTTTCCATAGAAAACTAGAACTATTTTCTGGAGAGAGTCTCTTCTCCATGGAAGATTCAACTGAGCTCACCTTAGTTGGATCAGCCATTGGTGAAGAAGGGGCATCCATAAGTTGGGTGGATGAGTCTTTCAAAAGGTTGATTCATAGTTCTACATCCCACATTTCTATTTCAGCCATATCAAGTGGAGATGAAAGTTGGGAGAAAGAATGTCTTGGTTGGTGCCACATGAGGAGTAGGAGGCTCCCATAGTTTTTCATGATGACTTAATGAATGCACCATTTCCTTTCAAATAGAAAAATAGGAATCTACTTCCATTCTTTTATGCCTCCTTTATTCACTTGCACCAATTGAGTGGAACCAGTGGCAGAGAGTTGATCCATTGGATTTGTGCACTAGTTTCATGTCTGGTAGATCATAATATTTCTCTGGGTGAGAAAGACTCGTGGATGGGGAAGTATGGGAAAATATTTCTTCCACTTGATTCCATTCATCCACATATGGATTGGGTGGAATATTGCGTGTCACACATGGAGTCTTCTTGCAGGAAAATTTCTTCTCATGATCAGTGGAAGGTAGCTAAGCAAGCAAACTTCCAAGAGAATTTATTGCAAAATATATCCTACACAAGGTGGCCTCTGTGGACAAAATCCACACATTTAGATGGATGCTTGCACCCTTTGACCAGTGGTAGAGATTTGAGCCATTGGATGTGTTCTCATGGACCTTTTGGTTGGAATTTCAGTGCATTCCCTTATTGGATGAGGGGACACATACTTGTATTTACTGCTTTCATTCTTGGACATAATTGTGATGCATCATCTTATTGTGAGTAGTTTGGGAATCCTTTTGTTCGATGATGCCTATGTTCATTGGGGTTGTACATGGGACTCACACCTATGTCATTGCAGCAACACGATTGTGAGATTCAGTGCTGGTGTGCATCAAGCACATAAAGAATTATATGTTGGGTGGGGAAGTCTCACAGATTTCCAATTTTGACTTGGGGGTTTAAATTTTCAGGATAGTGATATGATTTCCACATCATGATTTTCATTTTCTATGATGATAAAATTTTGTTGTTATTACTGATGTTTGGAAGGAGGCAAATAATACCATGGGACCTTGGCATTATTGGGAATGGCAAATTTCCAAAAGGGGAGGTAACATTTGGATCCTTGTAGAGGAGGCAGTGGGATCTAGGAAATATACTCAGTTACCTTAACTGGGTTGACAATTTTGTTTAATGAAGTGGTCATTGGAGAAATGACTATGATCAAAGTGGTGCAACAGAAACATGGTGGAAAATTTGCAGCACTTTGGAGTGCTTATGCTTGAGGACAAGCAGAATTGGGAGGGGAGGATTGTCATGTCCCTCCCTTGAAGGGACATCAAAAGTGTTGACCTTGCCTAACACCTAGGGGGTCAAATGATGAATTAATTGATTAACCTAGGGAATTTTATTAAATTGTTATTTTGGAGGCATGTACTTGGTTTTATTTATTTTCTTTATTAATTTATGTGCAAATAGATATGTGGAAATAATTTTCCATGTCAAGAGGGTGCACTTGGGCAAGCCAACTTTCCTAGGAGGATAATTAGAAACTGTCATGGGACTGAAAAAATCAAGTAGACAGAAAAGAGGGATAGTACCAAAAGCCAAGAAAAAGCAGTCATACACAAAAGAGGAAACTATGGGCCAAAGGAGGGTGCAATTTCCATTTATAGGTTCAGTCACAAAGCAAAAATGAAAAAAATTTGTTATAAGGAAAAGAAGGCAACTTTGGGCCAAAGGAGGGCACAGTTTCCATTTTGAGGTTGAGTTACAAAAGCAGACAGTGCAAAAAAGTTGTCATATGCAAAAGCATGCAACTTTGGGCCTAAGGAGGGCGCAATTTCTAAATTGAATGAAGGTTGATGACAGGGAAACATATATGTTGTCTCATGCATGTTATTTTCTCAAGGAGGGTGCACCATGTGTCTAGGTTTAGGGTTTAGCAAGTGGTAACTTGCTCAACAAGTCACCTAGGTCTATTTAAATACAATTCGAGCTCCATTTCTCAGTTTGGTTGATGATTATTTTGTTGTTTATGAAGCTAATGCTTCCTTACTGAGTGATGAGCCTCAGTAATCTTGGTTGATGCACCCCAAGTTTCCCATTCACCTTCTCCTCTCTCCCCTTTCTATCTTATTACAGGTGACTTTGAGCTAAGGAGGATCTCATCAAGTTAAAATTGACTTTTGTAGCTGATATATACTCCTTATGATCTATATATGACAGTAATATTTTTTCCCATAGATATTTCATGTTAAAATTCTCATGAGAAGAGATTTATGCTCCCATCTAGTGGGGTTTTTTACAGTTTAATGTAATAAGAATGAAATAATGTCCATGTGTTGCAGCTGCAAGTTTTCCCAAATTTCTAAAAAATTTGGACCCTCCTTGTTGATTTTGTTGAAGGACATTTGCTCCCACTCTACTACACGTTTGGATTGTTTGAGGACATTTTTTCTTGCTTTTTGGAATTTTGTTTGGGTCTACCAGTGTTTCGGACTGTAGGACTTAGTGTGTTTTATGATGTTTATTGTTGCTGAGGTTTGGCCGAGGTTTGAAAGGGGATTTTCAGTCGCTATTTGTCGAAGTTTAGTTAGACTTGGCACCGATCCCATGTTTAATGTTGGAAAAGATCTCACTTTGTGGTGTTTTGAAAGGTGTGATGACTCTGATCGGAAGTCAAAGCCTGATCGAGTTCCGCCATTGCGGCCCTAGAGTAGACTAACTTCCTGACGGACTGCTTTTCCTTTCGTCGTTGTCCTATTCTATGTTTCTCCGATATTGACTAGTCTGCAGATTTTCTTGACCGTTTAACTTCCGTCGTTACGGTTGTGTAGCACACTAAATTTCTGATGCTACAGAAGATCCGACCCCCACCATTTTATCGCGCCACTTTTTGGTTTATGTTCCGGAACCCTTAGACTGTAGGACTTCCGTCGTTGCGGCTGCATAGCTCACTAACCGACCGATATTAATTGTTTCAATTCACTGATGGTGGGTTTTATGTGCCCATTTCTTAATCATTTTCCCACCGATTGTTCTAAGCTCGTAACCGATTTCATGAATGACCGGTGTGCCTAGTTTTTTTTTAGTTGCTTGAAGTTTTCACATGAAAACCCAGCTTCGTTTTTCTTTTATTTCAGTAATCAATTTATTGGTATTATATTTTAAGTTTATTGAAGATAGTTGAAATAACTGATGAGTTTTCGTTTGATCGCAGACAGACATGAGAGTTTTCTCAAATCCCTTTGAAGATTATTGCGGCGAAGAAGATGCAGTTGGAGGACAAAGCAGGTTAAAAATCATAAGGCAGCAGAGTTGTTGCTCGAGGAAAATAAAATAATAAGGGTCTGAAGAGGGACCGATGAATGGTAGAATGTAATCATTAAAGAGCAAGGGCCCTGGCTTGGGCGTTTCATCGGTTACCTAGCGGTGTCCGTTTTTATAAAAGTCTTTATTTAAAACGTAACGTTGAATTATGAGCATTCGCAAAATGACAAGACTGGAGAGTGAAACATTTGTGGGGAAACTAAAAGGTTGAGCTGGTTCTTGTATAAATGGGAAAAGAGAGAAAGAGAAGGGTCTTTTTCCCGGAGAGACTTGTGAACTACTTGTTGTAAGAGTAACTATTTCGTTTTGCAATAATAAAATTACAATTTTACCGGCTGGAGAAAGTGCTGTGTGGAATGTTCTAATGTGATGAAATGAACAATGTTGAAGGGGAACTATTTCATTTTCAGATGTGTTTCATTAACTATGAGATCGTTCTAACTTTCTAAACCTATGTTCTTATATGAATGTTCTTTGGTTCATTCTATGATAATTTCCACTATGAGTAATGAATGTTTTAGCAGATGACGAGCTATCTTGTTGTGCATATCTTTATTCATGTTTATGTGTTTTGAATCTAAGAACAGCTATCTGTGATTTATCTTAACACATGAACAGTATTACATTACTCATGAATTGATAATCTTGCTCCCTAGGGATATTGTTTTTTTTAGTTGTGTGTGATTTAGATGTGAGAGAGTCTAAGACAAGAGGTAATAACCTGTGCATCACATTGTGACCACTCCTCGCATTCTTCATCAATCTGCATCTTAGATAGGCACTTGCATATCATACTTAAAGTCAAAAATACAAAAATATACATGGTGGACCGGACCGCAACCGGTAAAACCCTTTGTTTTGTTACTTGACCTATGGTAGTTGGACTGCAAACCGGACGGATTCCCTATACCAAATAGTCATGGGCTAGTTGGGAACGTTGACTGGGGAGAATCCCTTACTGTTTTTTCTTGCGAATTTCCAGGCCTTAATAGTTTCTGGTGCTAGAAGGAGGGCCACCAGTGCATGGCTAGCTAGGGAAATCCATTTCCTCAAAATTACTCCACCAGTGATAGTTTTGAAAGCAGTTTATTTCCTGATCCAAATACTAAAGAGAATAGAGAACATTTGTTTTCTGTGGAAAACCAAGTAGTCAATGATCTTAGAAGACACACACAGGCCTACATAAAGAGTATTGGAGGATTACCCACTATCCCTGATTTAACCCGAAGAGAATACAAGAAGAAAGATCGTCCCATCTTGGAAGATTCAGTGTTGGTTGGAGATTTGGAAGAGTTAGTAGAAGCAGCATTACAGGAAGTTGTTCAACCTTTGAATTAGGTAGGCCCAAACACACCTTACTGTTCTCTTGTGCATACTCTAGCTCCTTCACCTCCTCACTCTCCACCTAGACTCATGGCAGGTGTAAATACAAATCAGCTACTTAACCCACCGAATCCACCACCTGCTTGGAAAGCAAGATCACCCATGAACTTAACACCTCCGTTGCATGACCTACCTCAAGCTTTTGAAAAGATGCTGCCCAAGTTTCATCCAAATGAGAATATGTTAGCAGACGACCATTTACAAAGTTTCTATTTGGCAATAGAAGGATTAAGAGTTGGGGAAGATGAGGATGTAGTTTGTAGACTTTTTCTGCACACCCTTAAAGGAGTAGCAGCATCATGGTATTTTGGTTTGCCTACAAACTCTATCCCATACTAGGATACCTTTGAAAGGGTTTTCAAAAGTAAGTATGCAACCCAAAAAAATCATGCGGCTCTCATGAAAGAACTGTGCACCTTAAAGAAAGAAAGAAAAGAGAAGGTGCATAGTTTTACCCAAAGATTTGCAGCTTATCTTAAGAATTTTTCTGAAGCTGACAAACCCTCGGATAAAGTTCTGATTGAGTTTTATACTTCATCTATAGGGCCCGATTTGGCCATGTTTGCCAAAATTAAAGCCAAACCTATGCTAGCAGAGACTTATGAAGAAGTGGAGAGAGTAGAGGCTGAAAAGGAAAGCATCAAAGATTATCCTGAGCAGTCAGGAGAAAGGAATGCTGGGAGGAAATATTTGTTATTTACTAAGCCTAAAGAGGAGCAATCACCAGATTTCGAAGGAATGGCAAAGATGATGCAGAAGCTCTCTAACAGAATAATAGACTTGGAAAAGGAAAAGGAAGCCCAGATGTTTTATAAGCCTTGTTACAAGAAAAGGGAAGATAACAATCAATCCCAACCCCTTCTGCATAGACCTGCATCTATGAACTTAACGGAGGTGGGGATGGATAACTTTTGCACTTTTCACCAACAACCTCACTCTGAAAAAAATTGTCCTCAATGGATAAATTCAATGATGTTGGTAATGAATCAGCTGTTGGATTCCAAATTAACCGAGGATAATGATGAAGAAGGAAAAGACAACAATAAATCAATAGAAAAACAGGAGGATGAGGCCATGGTTTTATTGGACTCTGTATCGTTGTTTGATACCGAGGAAGAAAAGGATCTGAGACATGAAGATATCTTGGAAACAAATGTAACGACAAGAAGCCAGGGGTTGATTAAGGAAAATAGTCTTATGCTCTGAAATATTAAGAAACTTCAAAAGAATGTTAACAAATTTAAAAAAAAACACCGCAGCTTAATAAAATTCCAGAATTTACCACCACCAGTCAAAATCCAAGACAGATCAACATGCCTACTAAGCCCATTGAAGAAAAGATAAATAATGTTAAAACAAATCTCACAGAAAATAAGATGGATTATGACATTGTGGAGGATATAAAAAAGGTAACTTAGGGCAAATATCTCGTTATTTGAGATGTGTAATGTGCCGCAGCAGAAAGAAAAGTTATTGAAAGCACTTGAAATATCAGAAGAGAAGCTTCCCACTGAAAATCAGCCCCAAGAAGAAGACATTGGTGAAGCAAATGTGGGAGGTAAGCCTAAATGCAAGACTCCACCTTTTCTCCTTACTTTTGAAATTTTCAACCACAACGTGCACAACTGTCTAGTAGACTCGGGGGCATCAGTCAACGTTATGCCGTTGTCGGTCTGCAAAAAGATAAATGGGAAACCTAAACCATCTACCTGGAGGGTTATTCAGTTGGATAGAATGAATGTGAAGGTAATTGGGGAAATGGAGGATGTTCTCATTCGCTTATCTTCAAATGATAAGGTATGCCAATTCATTGATATTGTGGTAGCTGACATACCTGAAGTTTATGGACTTGTTTTGAGTAGAGATTGGTCGAAAAATATGAGTGGATATTTTGCCTCGGAATGGTCACATCTGTGGCTACCTTATAAAGGAAGCCCCAATCAAATTAAAGTTTTAAGAGAGCCCCACATGAAACACAATGTTACTTAGTTCGAAGGTAAAAATGAACCAGTGAATTTTGTTTTGGGAAATTACTTTATTGAGTTAGAACCGGGAAACTATCAAGCGGAAGAAGCCAGCAATACATCAGATGCTCAGCTTGATCTCCTTTGGTTTTCACAGGCTGATGAAATTGATTGTAAAATAGTAGATTTAGTTGTAAATGTAGATGTTGATTCACACACAGTAGTGATAGGCGATTTTTGGACGCTTTTCTTTGATGGCTCTAAAACTTTGGAAGGGTCAGGAGCCGACTGTGTCCTAATTGATCCTAAGAAAAATAAGCATTTTATTTCATGTAGGTTAGAGTTTGAATGCACCAATAACACATCCGAATATGAAGCACTAGTTCAGGGACTAAGAAAAGCAATTGAGTTAAAGGTAGAAAATATGAAAGTGTATTGGGATTCAAAAATAGTTGTAAAACAGATTTGAAATCAAATACATTGCATTTCCCCTCATTTAAAAGCTTATCAAAATGAAGTATGGGATTTTCTTAAATGTTTTCATGCATTTAATATCGTATCGATTCCTAGACTTAAGAATGCAGCAGCTGACTTATTGGCCACCTCAGCTGCGAGGCTTGTGCCCTCTAATAACCATTGTTCTATTGAATTTCTTTTCAGGCCTTCAGTTCCAGATATGATTACCAATTTACGGGTTTTTGATGATGATCAGCAGATTCTAGAATGCTTGACAAATGATGAGACCTTCAAAGGGGCAATTATTGATGATGAAGAACATCAGGCCGAGCTAAAATTCAACAATTTTATTCCTAAAGGAGTTAGGACTTTAGAGCGAATGTTTGATCTAAACGAGAAATTCAGAAGTCCAGTGAATGTGAAGACTCATAGCTCATCTCTATAGTTTGAGTTGATTAATTTGGGGACTGAAATTGAGCCTAAATATGTGAATTTGGGAAAGTGTTACTCTCCAGGTGAAAGGAATAAGTTCATCAGTCTGTTCAAACAATACAAAGATGTTTTTTCCTAGACGTATGAAGATCTAAAGACATATGACACCAATATTATTCAGCATGTTATCCCCATTAGATCTGGAGTCAAGCCTTATCAATAGCCTTTAAGGAAAATGCATCCAAAATTGGAGCCTCTGATTCAGAATGAAGTAAAGAAGCTGTTGGATGCTAAAATTATTTTCAAAGTTAGACACTCGGAATGGGTTTCAAATCTGGTACCAGTAAGAAATAAATATGGAGAAATTAGACTATGTGTGGATTTCATAAACCTAAATCGCGCTTTGAATAAAGACAACTATCCTGTCCCACCCATGGAATAGATATTGCAAATAGTTTCGGGTTTTGAATTATTTTCTTTATTAGATGGATTTTCTGGTTACAATCAAGTGTTAGTAGCTGAAGAAGACAGACTTAAAACTACATTCAGAACCAGATGGGGGACTTTTGCTTACAGAAAGATGCCCTTTGGACTCATAAACGCTGGAGCTACCTTCCATAGGGCTATGGACATATATTTCCATGGTCTAATTGGCCGCAATGTTGTAGTATACCTATATGACATCACAATATTCTCAAAGAAAAGGGAGGAACACACATTCCATCTAAAACAGATTTTTGAACGCTGCCGAAAATATGGTATCTCGTTAAACCCCAAGAAGTGTGTGTTTTCCATTACCAAAGGTAAGTTACAGGGTCACATGGTTTCTAAGAAGGGGATCTCCATAGACCCAGAGAGGATCAAATCTATCGAACATATTCCCTTACCCCATAATAAAAAGGGCATGCAATCATTTATGGGGACAATAAATTTCGTGCGAAGGTTTGTGCCAGATTTCGCTCAAATTGTTAAACCTTTGCAGCAAATGGTAAAGCAAAGTGTACAATTCAAGTGGACTGATGTAGAGAAGAATGAATTTAGTAAAATAAACACAGTTGTTGCGCATGCACCCTCCCTCAAAAGTCTAGATTTTGAGAAAGATTTCATTTTGTACACTTTTGCATCTGATGATTCACTAACAGCGGTGCTTACCCAGAAGGAAGATGGGGAAGATGAGTTCCCCATATCATTTATGAGCACTGGTATGCAAGGGGCCAAATTGAATTACCCATCTATGGATAAACAAGCTTATGTGGTGTTCAAGGCGGTAAAACAATTCAGACCATATACACTTAAGAACCGGACAAAGGTAATAGTTCCAGACCCAGTGGTGAGGTCTCTTTTCGTACAAAAAGAATTAGGAGAAAGAAGAGGAAACTGTGTAACAACTCTACAGGAGTATGACCTCGAATTCAAGCCAGCATCCATAGTTAAAGGGAAAGGATTGTGTAAAAAAATGACTGAAAGTAAAGACAATGAAGAAAATAACTGGGAAAACGAAGCTGAGTTACATTTGGTGGATGTATGACCTCTTTTCATAGCTCTGAACTCCTGGTATCGATACCTAGTACATTACCTTCAGGTGGGGTTGTTATCGGAACATTGGAATTCTAAGCAAAGAAGAGCACTGCGCCTTAAATCAGCTTCATATCAGATTGTTGAAGGAATATTATTTAGAAAAAATTATGATGGAGTTCTTCTTAGATGCTTAGAGAAAGAAGATGTGAAGAAGATCATGATAGACTTACATGATGGGACTGCAGGAGGACATTTCTCCGGATATACAACAGCCCATAAAATTCTCAGAGTCGGATACTATTGACCCACACTGTTCAAAGACGCACATGCCCATGTCAAAAAGTGCGACATCTGTCAAAGGTGTGGTGGAAGACAAGTTCAAGTGGCAGGACCATTAAAGCCTATGATGATAACATAACCTTTTGAGTAGTGGGGGATGGATATCATTGGAGAGATAAAGCCAAATTATTCCTTGCAACACAAGTATATTCTGACGGCAAGCGATTACTTCACTCATTGGGTCGAAGCCATTCTGTTGCGTAAAGTGAATGAAGATGCGGTCATGGACTTCTTGCAAGATCATATTATGACCAGGTTTAGGGTTCCAATTTCTCTAGTTTTCGATAATGCTAATTATTTTTTCTCTATTAGATTAACTGCATTTGCTCATGAAAAAGGAATTAATTTGCATTACTCTGCAAATTATTATCCACAAGGAAATGGTTTGGCTGAATATACGAACAAGAATCTGATTAGAACCTTAAAAAAGACGGTGACAGAAAACCAGATAAGTTGGCATTCAGCATTACCAAATTCTCTTTGGGCTGATAGGGTCACCCCCAAGAATTCATTAGGTGTGTCCCCATATACCCTTGTTTATGGAAAAGAGGCCATTCTACCCCCCAATATCATGCTACCCTCTTCCATAATAGCTCAAGAATAAAGAGGATCAGATAATGAAGTCTTGCAGATGAGGATACATAATCTTTTGAAGGCGGAGGAATCTAGATCCAAGGCCAGAGAAGGTTTTAAACAACAACAGGAGGTAGTGAAGAGGTGGTTTGATAAGCACAAAGCTGGGACAAAAGAATTTGAAGTAGGAGATTTGGTTCTTAAGTGGGATCACCCTCATGATGAGAAGGGAAAGCACACGAAGTTTCAATATTTATGGGTAGGCCCTTTCCATATTGCGGAAAAACTTGGCCCCTCAACCTATAAGTTGCGAGATTTACAGGGATGGGAGGAGAACTTACTAGTAAATAGTTTAGTTCTTAAACCTTATTTTTCTTGATTTTGTTTTGTTTTGTACATAAATAATTGACTTGTTTTTCCACTTTGATTTGTTCCATTCCTTTTTTTTAGTTTAGTTTTCTTCTGATTCCAATAAAAGAAGCAAACTCTTGGTTGCATGGAGAGCATCAGAACCCTTGATAAACTGAGATTCTTTTGGCATTAGATTGTGTCTTATTGTTTGAATATGATGGTATTTCTTCTAGTAAGTAGTTTTCTTAAATGTCTATGAACACATTGAGGTCCAGCGTAATCCCTGAAATAGATTAGAATCAAAAGGTCTAGAATACTATTTCGGGGCTCCATCCATTTCACATCTAAAACATCCTAGGGGGTGACAGCAAAAGACTCATGGAAAGGGGATCAGGGTAAACAATATATTATATCTAAATGATCCCATACCAAGAATTGAAAGCTAAAAGGCTAATAAGAGTCAAAACTCCTAAGAAAGCAATATTTATGGAAACAAAGTACTGAATTATATGAGTACAGATTGCCAAAAGTTCTTCTCCATCCATGAGCTGAAAATTAAATGCATCTCTCACACAAAAGGACACTATGTATAGAAGAGCCTGAATAAAATTCATAAAGAAATGCATGAGGAGGACTCAAAAGAACAAAAATTCCACAAACGAAAAGTGCCAAGTGGCATGGGAATGAGGAAAAAACGAATAGTTCTGTTTACCATGTGTTACAATCCTATGGTGTCTAAGATGAAAGCTACCCAAAGACAGAGTAAAATGAAATCCACCTAGTTAGCCTCAAAAGAGTTATCCCGACTTTGAGATTTTGGGTTTCATTTCATAAAATTTGACCATCATCAATGATTACAAGTACATTCGACATTATGGGAATCCAGACATCTAGAAGAATTTAGCATGTCGGTTTCACTACTAAATATTTTGTTGCTTAAGGAGGAGTTTATTTAGAGATCTGGGTTCACCAGTGAGCCGCTAATTGTTGCAGCTGTAACTTTTCCCAAATTTCTAAAAAATTTGGACCCTCCTTGTTGATTTTGTTGAAGGCCATTTGTTCCCACTCTGCTACACATTTGGATTGTTTGAGGTCAGTTTTTCTTGCTTTTTGGAAGCTCGTTTGGGTCTACGAGTGTTTCAGACTATAGGATTTAGCAGGTTTTATGATGTTTATCGTTGCCAATGTTTGGCTGAGGTTTGAAAGGGGATTTTTAGTCATCGTTTGTCAGAGTTCAATCAGACTTGGCGTCGATCCCGCATTTACTGTTGGAAAAGATCTCGCTTTATAGTGTTTCGAAAGGTGGTATGACTTTGATCGAAAGTCAAATCCTGATCAAGTTTCGTCATTGCGGCCCCAAAGTAGACTTACTGCATGACAGACTGTTTTTCCTTTCGCCATTGTCCTGTTCTATGTTTCTCCGATGTTGACTAGTCTGTGGATTTTCTTGACCGTTTAACTTCCGTCGTTGCGGCTGTGTAGCACACTAACTTTTCGATGCTTCAGAAGATCTGACCTCTGCCATTTTATCGTGCCACTTTTTGGTTTGTATTCCGGAACCCCTAGACTGTAGGACTTCCATCATTGTGGCTGCGTAGCTCTCTAACTGACCGATGTTAATTGTTTCAATTCACCAATGGTGGGTTTTATGTGCCCGTTTCTTAATTGTTTTCCCATCGATTGTTCTGAGCTCGTAACCGATTTCATGACTGATCGGTGTGCCTAGTTTTTTTTTGGTTGATTGGAATTTTCACATGAAAACCCAGCTTCATTTTTCTTTTATTTCAGTAATCACTTTATTGGTATTATATTTTATGTTTATTGAAGATAGTCGGAATAAATTATGAGTTTTCATTTGATCGCAGACAGACATGAGAGTTTTCTCAGATCCCTTTGAAGATTATTACGGTGAAGAAGATGTAGTTGGAGGGCAAAGCAATTTAAAAAGCATAAGGCAACATAGTTGTTGCTCGAGGAAAATAAAATAATAAGGGTCTGAAGAGGGACCGAGGAATGGTAGAATGTAATCATTAAAGAGCAAGGGCCCTGGCTTGGGCGTTTCGTCAGTCACTTGGCAGTGTCCATTTTTATAAAAGTCTTTATTTAAAACGTAATGTGGAATTATGAGCATTCGCAAAACGACAAGACTGGAAAGTGAAACATTTGTGGGGAAACTGAAAGGTTGAGCTGGTTCTTGTATAAATGGGAAAAGAGAGAAAGAGAAGGGGCTTTTTCGTGGAGAGACTTGTGAACTACTTGTTGTAAGAGAAACTATTTCGTTTTGCAATAATAAAATTAAAATTTTGCCTGCTGGAGAAAGTGTTGTGTGGAATGTTCAAATGTGATGAAATGAACAATGTTGAAGGGGAACTATTTCGTTTTCAGCTATGTTTCATTAATTGTGAGATCGTTCTAAATTTCTGAACCCATGTTCTTATATGAATGTTCTCTGGTTCATTATGTGATAATTTCCACTATGAGTAATGAATTTTTTAACAGATGACGAGCTATCTTTTTGTGCATATCTTTATTCATGTTTATGTGTTTTGATTCTAAGAACAGCTATCTGTGATTTATCTTAACATATGAACAGTATTACATTACTCATGAATGGATAATCTTGCTCCCTAGGGATAGCTTAGTTAATATTGTTTTTTTTAGTTGTGTGTGATTTAGATGCGAGAGATTCTAAGATGAGAGGTAAGAACTTGCGCATCACATTGTGACCACTCCTCGCATTCTTCATCAATCTGCATCTTAGATAGGCACTTGCATATCATACTTAAAGTCAAAAATACAAAAATATACATGGTGGACTGGGCTGCAACCGGTAAAATCCTTTGTTTTGTTACTTGACCTATGATAGCTGGACCGCAAACCGGACAGATTCCCTATACCAAACAATCATGAGCTAGTTGGGAACGTTGACTGGGGAGAATCCCTTACTGTTGTTGCCTGCGAATTTCCAGGCCTCAACACCATGGAAGAAGTATCATATTATATGATGTGTTAAAAATGATATATTAGTCTCTTTAATACTTCATTATAATTTATGAATTGAATCTGGTTCGAGACTCATCAATTTATGCATACCCCTGCTAGTTGACTAGGAAAATTCTACTAGTTTTACAGTTTTCTTCATTCTAGAATTTTTATGCATCCAAATGTAATTATGAAAGTTGGGGTGGGAATTTAACTCACCCAAATACCTATCGCAGCCATCAAATAATTATTTTGTTTAGTTCATACCACGTTAGGACAATCATCTTTGTGTAGGGTCTCCCTGGGCCAAAACTCTTAGTTTTGCCCAAATTGTTCCAAACAACCCCAAATCACTACAGATTTGTTATTGAATTTCGAAGACATCCTTTTATGCTTATTACCTGTATTATAACACCTCTGAACATTACAAAAAACATGTTTGAATGGATGTGAAAGTTTTTCTTAGTTGCACAGTTGGGTGACCCAAAAGCGTGGAAGTAGGTCTCAGCGGGGCTGCTTCTGAAACCTAAATGGTCCTTGATTTACATGTGATAGGGAAGGTTATTTATTTTTCCTAAATTTTCCTTGGTATCTTCCTTAACCATCTACCATATTACCACAACTTTGTTATTAAACCACATATTCTTGCTTACATTTTAAGTGGTTAATGTCACTGCAAAAATATGATTGCACACCTCAGTTAATAATTGCAGAAGAGTTAATATTCTGATCTGGATACTAGATCAAGGATATTACAACATCTCATTTAAAATAAACGGTTGTATTTCTATGATGTTAGGCATGTACAATCTGTCCTTAAACCAAATTAGGCCTTTTCAGTCTATCTTGAATTCTGTCCCATTTAAATTTACTTCATTTTTTGTAATTTATTTAGAAAATCCACATATTTAACATCATTTTCGCTTGTTGTTTTTATTATATTCATGAGATCACTTTCTTGTTGGCTCATTATTATTTCATATACTTCATGAGTTCTTTGACTGAGTGCATATGCCACCTTATTTTCCTTACCCTTGATATGTTTTACTTCAAAGTCGAATTCACTCAAGAAGGCCATCCATCTCGCTTTCCTAGCATTAGTTCCAAGTTACGTAAATAAATTCTTTACGCAAGTGTTATCCATTAATAAAAGAAAAATTTTACCTAACAGGTAGTGACGCCACATCTTTAAAGCATGCACTCCCACTGCCAACTCTAAGTCATGAACTACATAATTCCACTCATGTTATTTCAATTTACGGGACTTGTAACATACTACATGTCCTTATTGAGATAACACTCCTACCAATCCTTATTTACTAGCGCCTGTACAAACCGTATAGTTTTTATAAGGGCCAACTACTTTTAATATTGGTGCCATGGTTAATAAATTCTTGAGATTTTCAAATCTTTCCTGACACTTTGGGGACCATACGAAATTTAATCCTTTCTTTTCTGAAAAAATAATGGGATAGGAAATCCTTGATGATGCTTTGATAAACGTCCGGTAATAATCGGTGAGTCCCATGAAGGATCGAATGTCAGCTGCATCTTTAGTCACTGGCCATTTTGAAATAGCTTTTATCTTCTACGGATCTACTGCAATTCCTTTTTCAGAGATAACATTCCCTAAATACTGTATTTCTCTTTTAAAGACTTCACACTTCTCAAATTTAAAGTAAATCTTATAATTGCTTAGGGTTTGTAAAACAATTCTTAAATGTTGTTTCTTTTCCTCCTCTGACTTGGAGTAAATTAAGATATCATCAATAAAAATTAACACAAATTGATACAAGTACTTGTTAAAGATACTATTCATTAGACACATAAATGTAGAGATGGCATTGGTTAAACAAAACAGGATTACTATGAATTCATAGCATCTACAAAGGGTCCTGAAATATGTCTTATTAATATCTTCTTCCTAAATTCTGATCTGGTGGTATCCAGATCACAAATCTAATCTCGAGAAGATTTTAACTTCCCCAGCTAATCGAACAAATCATTGATTCTAGGAAATGGATATTTATTTTTAATGGTTACTTTATTTAGTTTTATGTAGTCTATTAAAAGTCATAAAGTACCATCCTTCTTCTTAACAAATAGGACTAACTCCCCCTAGGGTAACACACTGGGACTAACATAACCTTTATCTAACAATTTGTGTATCTGAAATGTTAGTTCATTCAATTCAAGTATGCTAATTCGATATGGTATTTTTGATACTGACGCATATCCATGTATAAGTTCAATGGAAAATTATATTTCCCATTGAGGGGGTAGTCCTGGTATCTCTTCTAGAAACACATATGAAAATTCACTTAGAACCAGGTGATCACTTACATGTGTTTGATATTCACTAAGGAGTAGGTCTGTTACCCAAACCGCATAAAGTTTGAAGCCTTTCCTCAAACATTTATTTATTTGCATATAAGAAATCTACCTTACATAGATGGGTTTAGGTATTCCCTTTACCATCCTTACAATTTGATCCTCAACAATATATGTAAAAGTCTTATCAAAACAATTTAACACTACTTTATACTTTTCTAACTAGTCCATGCCAATTATCATATCATACGACCCTAGAGGTAAAACATTCAGGTTGATTCTAGTCTTAAGATTTTGTATTTTAATTTCACAATCAACAATATAATCAGTTACCTTTCGTTTAGCTTTGGTGGCTAGTTGGACTAACCATGGTTTCGAATGCCTTACCTTGGTGAGTTGGAAGTTTTCCATCATCTTGGGAGTGATGTAGTGTAATGTAGCTCCTGGATCAATTAATATAGGAATTATATGGTTATAAATTGTACCTTCAATTTCCACAATTGCAGATTGGTGATCTCCCTATTGGTATTCAAGGGATGCATTAATTCTGTGGAAGATTTTACCAATTTCACCAATGGTAGAAGCTTCTTGTAGGTTATGAATAATCCTATTTACTTCGTTGAACCATGGGAAATTCCATCGTAAATGGGGTTCTCCACACTCCCAACACCTTGGTGGTTCTTTACGAGTTCCAAGAGTCTCTTTTGGTCCAAAGTTAGTAGGTTTATTACGCTTCTGCTGCAACTATTCATTTATCTTATAACGATTCCCTTGCAGATTTATTTGCATATTCCTGAAAGGTGGTGGCTTGAAGCCCTTCTTCTGCTGGTTGAATTTTTCTTGCTTCTTAGCCTTCCATAATTTATAGGTGCCATTCATTTTCTTATACTATTCAAAACATAGTCTTGCCTTCCTTAGCACTTAGTGTAAGGTTTTTGGGTTATCGAACTCGATCCGATCTTTGTAAAACTACGGAAAACAACTTAGGAACCGCTGAAGTTTCACCTTTCCTTCTGAAGTTTCACCTTTTCTTTCTCTCATAATAACTTTCCGACATATATTGTTTCTTGAAGAGTTTCTTAAATTCTGTCCATTCTAGATTCTTTTCTTTTAACCCATGGGAAATATTTAGATCCTACCACCAAATGTTTTCCTTTCCTTTCAAATTGTAAACCGCCATCCACACTTTCATGTTGCTGGAGTAGTTGTAAATTTGGAAATATTTTTTAATTTCCAACAACATCCAAGATTCAGCTTCTTCTTTGGTCTTTGATTCTCCATCGAAGCTGGTTGGTTTTATTTTTGTCAATTCTCCTTCCAGATGGTTTACTTTTCTTTTCCCAATGGATTTTATCTTATTTTCAGACTTTTGAGTATCATTGGAGGAGCTGTATTTTCTTTCAAAATTTTCACCAGCCTCCCGATCCTTCTTTTTCTCTGTTCATTGATCGTTTCCATTGATCCTTTCATGTAGACTTTGTAGTAACATTTCATTTATTTCTTGTTGTTTTCCCTGGGCCTTCTTCAGTTGTTCATTATCATCTTTAATACTCTGTATTTCCATGATTAGGTGTCTCATTGTTTCTAGTACTTGACTGACCTCAAAATGGTCTTCTTCTTGTTGCATTGTAAGTTGTGCATGATCATATTCTTCTGGTTGGACCTCATTCTCATTGTGTGAAACCATTGTTTAGTGCTGGAAATAATTTATACACATATAGAAAACATAAACATTTTTTTTAGTGTTAGAATAGTTTTTAGCGTGTTCAGAGGAAACTTGGTGTTTTACCTAGGAAACAGGGTTGAAACCTGTTGCTCTGATACCATATGTAACATTTCCAAAAGTTTTGTTCTTTATTTTTATTTATTTAATTCCTTCTTTTATTTACATCCCTTAAAGTATGTGTATGTAATAAACTCTTTAGGAGGAAACTTACATTTTGAGAAAAGACAAGATTTTATTATTCAAAGATTCTTCATTCACAACAAATTAAAAGTCTTGCTGGTTGGTCTATTTCTTGCTTAGATTTGGCTAACACAGTTGAATTTTTTCATGACAGGTGTGACTTAGAATTTAGAGGTTTCGGTTTATCAGAATGTGTAAACATCTTCCATGTTTTTACATCTCTCTTTAAAGCCATTTTTATTCTCTTATGGAAACTTATATGCTATGATCCTACTAAAAATGTTAAGGGTAGTTGCAGGTCCGAATGATTTTGTCACAAACCTGCCCTTCTCTATCCATGGAATAAAATTTTATCAATCCATGTTTGTTTTAAACTATCGCTAAAAAAGTTGATCCAAGTTCCATCCACCCTATGCTATAAGTGGAAACCACCACTCTAAACCTTGTTCGATTTTAAGGCCTGTCTTTTTACACTACAGTTTTTTTTTACTAGGTCGTCGGACCTATTACAATACATAGGATTTTTAGTTTTAACCAAGCATATTAGCCCTTAGTCAAAATCCAATAGAGGATTGAATAATCCTTTAAACCATGTTTGACTTACCTTAAAAGGGAATTGTAACCATGAAAGTTGGTGCCAATGTGTCTCCTGGGAAATTAATGCATGCCATTATACCTCTGTCCGATCCATTGAAAGTACAGACCCCTGGCTCTTAGAAGAGACTCTTTAATTAAATTTTTAGAGGATTGACATTTAAATTGATTTAATGCTAAAGTACTTTCCAAACCGTGATCCTTTGAGGTGTGTTTGACCGCACGAGACCGTTCATTATTTGACCTTGTCATTGTTGGTCACCCTGTGAGGAGGTTCTGCAAGCTCTGGTGAGATTGATAACTATTACAGGGTTTGGGGTTACCATGGGTTGTCCTCACACATTTTTCTTTTGGTGGTAAAGAACCCAGACTTGAATATGGTCACCACCCTCCTGGTTTGGAAGGTTCTATCATAGAATACTCGTAGGTGGAAGACTCTTCACTCTTTAAGTGATCCCGGCTTCCTTTAGGGTTTAGGTAATCAAAAAACTAAATTTATTAAATTTGTTATCTCCCTATAGTTTTAATTGTTAATACATCACTAACATTAAGCTCTATGGTTACAGGTTCATCGATATCAACCTTCTTAAGGTGTTCCAGCATCAACGTTCCTTTGTGGAAGCAATATGCCAACCTCTGACTATTTTTCTTTTGCTAGAAATGATGATTTCAAGGAATGTGATGGGGCCTTTGTTGAGGTCTGCAAGGAATCCTATCGTGACCTTTCAAGGGTTTGCTTCATTATTATAATATCTACTTATCTTGCATTTAAATTACGTAAAGTGAATTCAACCTCTACCATAGAGGAAGTCATGATAGCTGTAAATCATAGCTAAGAAGATGGTTTATGCTTTTCTTTTGGTTTTTGAATAGGAGGGTTAACCAACCCTACTTGTGATATTGTAATAATTTTTCCAACGGGAAGCCATCCCTATGATGAAATATGGCTTAAGATTTATTAACGATGTATGTACATTTTATTGAAGTTAAGCAAGAACTCCATTTTCCCTATCTCTAAATGCGTATAAAAATTATTTTATGGTTTTGCTTTCATTTTAATGTTCTTTTACTTAATGTTTGGATTTATGCAATATCGGCCCAGTAATTAACTCGTAGCTAAAATATTTTTTTGTACTTTATGGATTGTTATTTTCCTTTTCTAAAAGTTAGAAGATACATCCTTTGATTTGGGTTGAGAGAATAAATATTGTGAGTTAGCAAAACTTAGTACGACCCACGTATTCACCTATAGGGTTTATCATTTTAACTAACCAACCCGAGAGAGTTTTTCCTGTAACGAAGGAATTTAGGTTTTGAAGACATTTAGGGTTTGAAGGTATACCGATCAATCTCGACACTTACATGTTGCGTGTAAAGGGTCAATATGTTGATCTGCAATTGCGGTTGTACTTTATTAAACCTATTTTTTATTTCACCTATAATAAATGTTGGGTATATGTTATATTCTTTCCATGTTTTGTCCAAGGTTTTCTAGTTTTATTGGGTAATGGTTTCCAGGGTAAACCTCTGTGTTTATGTGTGTATGATTTGTTGTGATCTCTATTTTTCTTAAAAGAATCTGTATGCTTTGTTTATCTCCATAGTTTTAAAACTTACAGTAAATATTTTGATGTAATTAACGGTTGTTGCACAATGAGAGCCGTAGGCTCAGTTACAATGGTTCTAGTGTCGAAATTTTCTTGATTCTTGTTAACAAAAAAATCTTCTTAACCTGCTCTATACAGCCTACACTGCATTCACATATCCATTTCCCAACCCATTTTACCTCCACACCCATGTTTAACCTATATTTTCCTATCAAAAGCTCCAAAAATAATAAAAAAAAGAGCTAAAAAAGCTCACAAGGGAGCCAAAAATCTCAAAAAGGGGGCTAAAGCCCCAAAAAGGGCCTAAAAACCCTAAAAGGGCCTAAAAAGCTCAAAAGGAGCTAAGAAACAAGTGAAGGGGGATTAAAACCCTAGGTAGTGCCAAAAACCCTAACCAGGGGCTAAAAACCCTAAAAGAGAGAAAAAAGCTATAAATAGAGGGGTGGAGGTCCCCATCAAACAAGACTCTTTCCTTCATGTCATTATTATACTTGCATGAGTACCTTGAGAGACCATCACTCTCAAGCTACTCATCCCAACCACTCCATTTCCCCCATTTGCTCATTCCCTTGTGTGTTGAGTCAACCTCCACACTATCCTAGCCTATGGAGAGGCATTTTTCTGAGTTTGGGCATGGTGGCCCTCTTTTAAAACAAATCGGAAGGTATATTTTCTCACCATTATTTTTTCTTAGTTTATAGATTATATGCATATATTTGTTTTGTTTCTAAGAGTTCAATGTAACTTGTTTTTCCATTACAGACTCTATCCTTTCATTCCTTTGAAGGAAGGTGCATTAGCACATGGCTAGGGTTTTTACCCAACCACAGTTTGGTGGCCACACTTAGTCAATCCCTCAGGATCCTTGGTATTTTAATAGTTTTTGCAGGTTTTTAATAGTTGTTTAGTAGTTTCTTTTGAGTTTTCTTTCATTTATGTTCCTAATCGAGCCCTCACGAGGCCGATCGGCCCTAGTACCAGTTACTATCAGCCATTCTTGGCTCTGTTTTTTAATTTTTTCAGGTTTCAGCCCAAGTCCCACCTTTTGGTCCATTAAGTGCGACCTAGTCCCACCTTTTTTCCCATTAAGTGCAACCCAGTCCCACCTTTTTTCCCATTAAGTGCGACTTGACCTCCCAGGAGCCCAGTCACTCTTGTTTCTTCTATTTGAGGGACCCAAACACTGATTTAGGCTCGAAAGGTGCAACCTAGTCACTTATTCGGCCCCAAAAGGAGAAACTTGTCTCTCAAGTCCCTATCACTATTGTTTGGATTATTTGTGTGACTCAGTCGCTGTTTTCCAGCATCTAGAAGTGACCTATCTTTTCTCCAAGTAGTTTTACATTCGGTTACTTGTATGGTTAATTGTTTACAAATGCAAATCTCCTTACTGCTCGGTTAAGTTTCTGCAAGTTTATTTCAATATTCTTAAAAAAAATTGGAAATTAACCATCTTGTTTAGCCCTTCCTCATATACTCAGTCATCACTCTCCGGGGTCTTCTGAGATAAGACGGAGGGTTGAGAAAGCTTAGTAATAGGCACCTGTTGTTGTCATCATTTTTTTCCACTAAAAAGAAGTTCCTTGGAAGCTTGAGGGGGTGGAAACCATTGGGGGTTTCACGACATTCGCATCCTCCCTATTGATCAACCTTGCATTTGAGGAGTGACCTGTGGATCTACGGGTGGGCTTGTTCCCACTTTGATGAGATCCCAACACTCCTTCTTGGACTAAGAGGGATACAAAAATAGGGCAGTCACACTGCTGATTAACATTTTACAGTTTGTAGTGCACTTTGGATCTGTTTATTTTACTAGTTCACATGTTACAGTTTACATTTCCCATAGCTTGTTCTGTGCAAAAAATTCAGTCTTATTTGCTCACCACATAATTACAAAATAATAATAAAAAAATAACAACAAAGATCATACACAAAGTGCACACATTCACATCATATAATTCAACCAAACTCGGTTCATGACCCCAAGCGAATCTTAAAAGTAACCAATTAATTACTTAATAAAAATCTTATGTTTTGATGACATAAGTCTCAACCGCCTTAACCGTGGGAAGTGCTTTGGATATTCCCTAAAACTCATTATGGAGGAGTACCACAGGAACCCCAAAGTAACTGGCCAATTAGAGGATTTTCCAAGAAAAATTGGAAACGACCCATTCCGATTGACTAGAAACACCTTTGTGAGGAAAAAGCCAAGCATTGTCTTCTGGCAGTCTTGGTGGCCAAGTGACCAACTGTGAACCAATAGGAAGCCATTAAACCAGGGTCCAAATTTCATTACCGGTTACTATCAGAAAGCCACCATTGATCCACCATGATTTTCTTCACTCCTTAGGGGGGATCCCCCTCTGTTTGGGTCATTAGATCAATATCGTCGAGGCCCTCCTTAACAACCATCCTCACTATCAGAAGGTAACATGGCCTCTGATTCCGACTCAAATTCCTACCAATCTAAGCCAAACCTGCACACTACACCATCTAGCCCCATGGCTGGCGTGAATCCCGATCCCTTCTCTGGAGGGGTGGTTGGAAGTGGACCCATGTCCATGCCTCATATCACCACCAACATCCCATCCAATGGTCCCAATACTGCTGCGCATAAGGTTGTGAATCCGCTACGCATTAGTGGTGTTGATGTATTTGTAACTTTGGAATGTATTCATCTATGTATCTTATGTATTGTAACCTGATGTTTATTCCGGGATGTATTTGAGTCATGTTGTCTTGCCCTGATGTTCCAATTGGGAGCTTCATAATGTAAACAAGTCATGTCAAGTCATAGTGGGTAACTCTCTGATTGTGTAAGAGTTAAAGTCCCCACAGTTCTGGGGTACTAGGGTTATTAGACACTCATAGAGATGTCGGCTCTAGTAAGTAATTGTTAAGTGAGGCCAACATGATTGAGTGCACTTCAAGTGAACGAAAGAATATAAATAGAGAGTGAGCCTCTCTATTTATCACACACATCACTCACTCACTCAAGTGTAGCGCATTAGTGAGGAAGGAAATACACTGGGACTAGACAAGAATAAGACTACTGTTGTTGGGAGATCACTTACAATTTTGGGGCTTTTACTGTTTTGGTGCTGATTCTATCTCTGAGGAAGTTGCAGGGTTTTATCCTTTATGGTTTCCTTGAGAAAAACTCTTTGTGTCTCTTGTCTCTTGTGATGTGCTTATGTTTTATTGCTGTGCTTGTTATTCTCTCAGTGAAAAGATCCTAAGATCATAATGCTAGCTTATATGTTGAAAAACTAACATGGTATCAGAGCTAACCCGAGAAGAAGACACTGTGCAGGTGTGGGAAATAGGGATTCCTAGTTTGTGGAGCTTCCTCCACATATTTTCAGCGAAAGTAAGGTGGAATTACTCTCCCCCTTAGGGCGCATCTTTCTGTTGAAGCAGAATCCAATTCTGAGATTTTTCAGTTTTGGACCTATCACTGCTGTCGGAAATTAGGGATTTTTACAAAAGAGGAATTTTTCAGTGATCCTAGGCTTGGATTGATCTCCTCCCCAAAATCAAAGTTACGAACAAATTTCAAGGCATTTGGGTGGACAGAAATCTGGAAAAGCAAAACCCTAATTTGCTCCTGAACCAGCTCTACAGGATTTCAGCTCAAGTTTCAGATCCGACATCTTGAACCTGGTAAGATCTAAAATATTTTGTATTTCCATTTTAGGTTCTCATTTAAAGATGTCTCATCATACCAAGCTTGATGAAAATCTTGAGGGAGCTGAAAACTTCCGAGCTTGGAAGTATAGGATCTCCTTGGTCCTGGAAGAGAATGAATTAGACTCCTATATCAATGAGGAGGTTCTAGTCCTAGAGGGAGATGAGGCTAAGGACTTTCATAAGAAGAAGATGGTTATGGAAAAGAGGATCATTGCTGATTCTATCAAGGATCATCTCATACCACAAGTATCATCTCTTAAGACACCTAAATCTATGTTTGATGCCCTAACCAAATTGTTTGAAGGGAAGAACATTAACAGGAAGATGACCTTGAGAAACCAATTGAAGAATGTGAAGATCTAGAATGCTGAGACTATTCAGTCTTACTTTAAAAGGGTTTCTCAAATCAAGGAACAATTAGAAGCTGTTGATGAAGAAGTGGAAAATACATAAATTGTGATGACTACTTTGAATGGCCTTCCTAGGTCATGGGATGCTTTCATCCAAGGAATCTGTGCTAGAAAGAAGTTAGTCAAATTCAATAGACTATGGGAAGAATGTTCTCAAGAAGAAGCACGGATAGCAGCTCGAGAAGAGAAGATGGGAAGTGAATACCAAGCCCTCATAGCCCACTCCAAGAAAAGCAGAAGAAGACCTCATTACTCCAAAGGTAAGGATTCTCATCTCAGAAGAGACATATCAAAATTAATATGTTATACATGTGATGAGATGGGACACTTTGCAAAATACTATCCTAAGAACAAGAGCCACTCTCATAAGAAGAAGGGGAACAAAAGAAGACATCATGATCATGCTACAGAGGATGATGAACCATCCAAGAAGAGATCCAGATATGAAAGTGAAGATTCTTCAAGCGAGGATGAATATGTACTGATCTCCGCTCTCATGGGAACTATTTCACATGGAAGCAGTGATTGGCTTATAGACACTGGGGCTTCCAAACATATGACGGGATTCAAGGAATC
Organism: Pseudotsuga menziesii; assembly: GCA_001517045.1. Taxonomy (NCBI): domain Eukaryota; kingdom Viridiplantae; phylum Streptophyta; class Pinopsida; order Pinales; family Pinaceae; genus Pseudotsuga; species Pseudotsuga menziesii. The sequence goes on from LPNX010870601.1 coordinate 365,119, forward strand.
CTTTGTAATACTGTCAAAACATGAATCACGTCACAAGGTGAAGCTAGGAGATGACTACCAATATCCAATAAAAGGTAGTGGGGAATCTTCATATAAACTAGACTCTGGTAAGTCTCTAACAATAAAATAAGTATTGTTTGTTCTAGGACTCAAGAAGAATCTTCTCTCCATTTCAGCATTGGATGCAAAAGGAATGCGGGTTGCATTCATAGATGGTCAAGTCATTATGTGGTCAAAAGGAAAGACTATCGATGATGCGGTAGTGATTGGAGAACAAGTTGGAGGCTTGTACAAATTGAAGGGTCATCCAGAACAAGCCTTGATCCATGACACAATAGAGCCAAATGAGCTTTGGCATAGAAGGCTTGCACATGTGCATTACAGAGCACTACCTATTGCAAGCAAAGCTGGTTAAGGTCTTCCATAATTCCAAGCAAAACATGATGGAGTTTGCAAAGGATGTGCGAAAGGGAAGAATACAAAGAAGACATTTCCCAGCAGCGAAAGCAAAGCCAAAGATATTCTAGAAATCATCCACTCCAATGTATGTAGTCCTATGTCATCAAACTCACTAAGCGGGTATGCATACTATGTTTCTTTTATTGATGATTTTTCTAGAAAGACATGGATTTACTTTATGAAGAACAAAGATGAAGTATTCAGTAAGTTCAAGGAATTCAAAGCCTTGATCGAGAACCATACTGAAAAGAAGATCAAGACTCTTCGATCAAATAATAGCAGAGAATTCACTTCGAATGAATTCAAAGAGCTATGCAAAGAATCAGGGATTAAGAGGGAGTTGTCCACTCCTTATAATCCACAGTAGAATGGGGTTGCGGAACGGAAGAATAGAACTATCATGGAAGCTGCAAGAGCTATGCTTCATGATCAAGATCTACCTATGCACCTTTGGGCAGAAGCTGCTAGAACAGCGGTGTATGTACAGAACCGTACTCCACATAGAGTACTCGAGAACAAGACTCCTGAAGAAGTCTTCTCTGGCAAGAAACCAAAAGTCAGTCATCTCAGAATATTCAGCTATCCTGTGTACATACACATTCCAAAAGAAAAGAGAACAAAATTAGATCCTTCAGGAAGGAAGGGCATATTTGTGGGATACTTTGAAAGCTCGAAGGCTTACAAAATCTATTTCCCAGGGCACAAGAAGATTGACATCAGCAGGGATGTGACATTTGATGAAGATACAGCTTACAGCAAATCCATAAAGAGACCTACTGAAGATTCTGAAGAAGCAGAAGCAGAAGTACCCAGAATTCATGATACAATCATGAACGAAGAAGCTCAAGAAGAAGATCGAGATTTCAAGGAACCACAAAGACCTGTAGATCCACCTCTGGAGAAGAATACTCATAAGAGGAAACTTGCTTGGGTACGTGAACTTATACAAGGTGTGGAAAAATATGGGGCTCTAGAAGAGAATCACAGAGAAAGAAAGAGGACCAGATCTTGCTCTGGGTATGTAGCCTTACTATGTGATTTCATTGATAAAGAACCTTCCAGTTATGAAGAAGTAGCAAATCAGAAAGAATGGAAGCATGTTGTGATCAAAGAATATCAATCAATAATGAAGAATGATGTTTGGGATGTTGTCCCAAGAATAGAAGGGAAGTCAGTTGTAACTTCCAAATGGATCTACAAGATCAAGCATGCTGCAGACGGTAGCATTGGAAAATATAAGGCAAGATTTGTAGCTCGGGGTTTCTCTCAGAAAGAAGGAATAGACTATGAAGAAACCTTTGCACCTGTAGCTAGATACACTTCCATAAGAACAGTACTTTCTCTGGCTGCAGTGATGAAATGGAAGATACACCAGATGGATGTCAAGATTGCTTTCCTGAATGGTGTAGTAGAAGAGGAAGTGTATGTAGAACAACCACTCGGTTTTGAGACACATGACAGAGAGTCTCATGTGTGCAGATTGAAGAAAGCCTTGTATGGCTTGAAATAGGCACCTAGGACCTGGTACAGCATAATTGACATCTTTCTATCCAGTTTGGGCTTTACCAAGAGTAAAGCAGATTCCAACCTTTACTACAGGGTGGAAAGTGGAAACCCGGTGATACTCCTACTATATGTAGATGATCTGTTTGTGATAGGTATGAATGGGTTGATTGCTGATACAAAGAGAAAGTTTGCTGCTGAGTTCAAGATGAAGGACTTGGGAATGATGCACTATTTCCTAGGTATGGAGGTGTGGCAGACTGTAGATGGAATATTTCTTGGACAAGGAAAGTATGCAGTAGAGATCCTAAAGAGATTTGGGATGATGGACTGCAAGGTATTGACCACACCTATGGCATCAAACCTAAAGCTATTGAGTAATGCTTCATCAGAGTCAGTTGATGCTACGATGTATCATCAGATGATCGGGTCATTGATGTACCTGACGAACACAAGACCAGACATTTGCTTTGCTGTGAACAACTTAAGCTAGTACTTGACAGATCCGAGAAATGTTCACTTGACTGCTGCAAAGCATATTCTGAGTTACCTGAAGGGTACAGTTGATTATGGGCTCAAGTATGATGCGAATCAAAAGATTAACCTGGAGGGTTATGTTGATTCAGATTGGGTAGGAAGTGCCATCGACAGGAAGAGTACTTCAGGGTGTTGCTTCAGTATGGGATCAGGTGTGATCTCTTGGTTTAGTAGGAAGCGATCCTGTGTGGCACTGAGTATAGCTGAAGCAGAGTATGTTGTAGCCTGTTCAGCTAGTTGTGAGGCAGTATGGCTGAGGAAGATACTGTCTGATTTGTTTGATCTCCAGTTAGATGCTACTTGTATATACTGTGACAACCAGAGCTGTGTAAAGTTGTCTGAGAATCTAGTATTCCATGATAAGTCGAAGCATATTGAGATCAAGTATCACTATATTAGGGATATGGTGCATAGAGGAGTAGTGAAGCTCCAGTATGTTGTGACGGACGAACAGATAGCTGATGTGTTAACTAAGCCATTGGCTAAGGTGAAGTTTGAGTACTTCAGGGAGAAGCTTGGTGTTCTCCAGATCGAGGCTCCTCCCAAGAGGAAGTGATGTGTCCATGCTATGCCATTCTGACATGGTTAGAGGATTGGTTCCTTCCATGATCAGATGTAAGTGCAGTGCCATTCCAACATGGTGAAAGGATTGGTTCCTTCCATGGTTGGATGTAAGGGCTGTGACATGGTGTGAGGATTGGTTCCTTCCATTGTTAGGTATATGTAGATGCTACATCCAGCATGAAAAAGGGATGTCTCTGTGAAGACACATCTAGTATGAAAAAGGACTAGCTCTGTGTAGATGCCACATCTAGCATGAAAAAGGGCAAGCTCTGTGAAGACACATCTAGTATGAAAAAGGACTAGCTCTGTGTAGATGCGACATCCAGCATGAAAAAGGGCTAGCTCTATGAAGAATCATCTAGTATGAAAAAGGACTAGCTTTGAGTAGCTGCCACATCTGGTATAAAAAAGGACTAGCTCTATGAAGACTCATCTAGTATGGAAAAGGACTAGCTCTGAGTAGCTGCCACATCTGGTATGAAAAAGGACCAGCTTTGTGATGCCTCATCTGGTATGAAAAAGGACCAGCTCCGTGATGCCTCATCTGGTATGAAAAAGGACCAGCTCTGTGATGCCACATCTGGTATGAAAAAGGACCAGCTCTGTGATGCCTCATCTGGTATGAAAAAGGACCAGCTCTGTGATGCCCTATCTAGTATGAAAAAGGACTAGCTCTAGGAAGACTCATCTAGTATGAAAAAGGACTAGCTCTAAGTAGCTGCCTCATCTGGTATGAAAAAGGACCAGCTCTGAGATGATACATCCAGTATGAAAAAGGACTAGCTCTAGGAAGACTCATCTAGTATGAAAAAGGACTAGCTCTAAGTAGCTGCCTCATCTGGTATGAAAAAGGACCAGCTCTGAGATGATACATCCAGTATGAAAAAGGACTGGCTCTGTAGAGGTTATGATGACGAGAAGAATCAAGAGATAGCACCAGTGATGATAGCCAGTGATGATCCAGATCCAGTGATGATGATCCAGTAGTGACAATCCAGATCAAGTGATGATCCAGATCTAGTGATGATGATCCAGCAGTGATGATCCAGATCAAGTGATGATGATCCAGATCCAGTGATGATGTCCCATGATGATCCAGATCGAGAGATGATCCAGATCCGATAACTTGAAGATGACTTGAAGATGAAGATGACTTGAAGATGAAGATGACTTGAAGATGAAGATGACTTGAAGACTCAGAAGACGTAAGATGCAGATGACGAGATGATCCAAATAATATAGAGAAGAAGACCAGTGCTGAAAATTGTGTCGAAAGAATACCTTCCTACTTAAGAGGGAGTGTTGATGTATTTGTAACTTCAGAATGTATTCATCTATGTATCTTATGTATTTTAACCCGATGTTTATTCTGGGATGTATTTGAGTCATGTTGTCTTGCCCCGATGTTCCGATCGGGAGGTTCATAATGTAAACAAGTCATGTCAAGTCATAGTGGGTAACTCTCTGATTGTGTAAGAGTTAAAGTCCCCACAGTTCTGGGGCACTAGGGTTATTAGACACTCATAGAGATGTCGGCTCTAGTAAGTAATTGTTAAGTGAGGCTGACATGATTGAGTGCACTTCAAGTAAACAAAAGAATATAAATAGAGAGTGAGCCTCTCTATTTGTCACACACATCACTCACTCACTCACTCAAGTGTAGCGCATTAGTGAGGAAGGAAATACACTGGGACTAGACAAGAAGAAGACTACTACTATTTGGAGATCACTTACTGTTTTGGGGCTTTTACTGTTTTGGTGTTGATTCTATCTCTGAGGAAGTTGTGGGGTTTTCTCCTTTATGGTTTCCCCAAGAAAAACTCTTTGTGTCTCTTGTCTCTTGTGATGTGCTTATGTTTTATTGATGTGCTTGTTATTCTCTTAGTAAAAAGATCCTAAGATCATAATGCTAGCTTATATGTTGAAAAACTAACAAGTGGCTTCCCTGTTAACTTGAAAAATCCCTCACTTAGCTCTCCATGACCTACATCACCTAAGGACACCATTTCATGACTCTCATATCACTCCATTAGATCCCTGCACCCTCAAAAAGGCTTAAGAATGAAGAAAAGGGCTTAAAAACCCCAAAAAGGAGCCTAAAATACTCTCCTAGGAGCTAAAGCCCCCCAAAAGGGGCTAAAACCCTAAATGGAGCTAAAATTAGAGCAAAAGGGGCTAAAAGCCCAAAAAAGGGGCTAAAGCCCTGACCAAGGGCTTAAAACCATAAAAGTCACCAAAAAAGCTATAAAAGGAGGGTGGGGGGTCACTCTCAAACACACACCTCTCTTGGATACTGTTATGCTGCCCATGGATGCCTTAAGACACCTTTGCCTCTCAAGCTACCCACATCCCTCTCTCCTCCATCCATTCTCCCCATTGAGCCATAGCTCCTCATCTATTGTTGAGTGAGATAGGGAGGTGCTTCCTTCCATCCAAGGCATGGTGGCCCATTTCACCAAAGGAGGTATAATCTTGCTTTGTTTATGCATTTTTATTTAGTAGTTTTTTATTTCTGACCCATGTTTGTTTGAAGGTTTGTCTATTAACATGTTTTGCAGGTTTTTTTTTGCTTAATGTTTGTTTGCAGGTAGCCAAGGCGAAGCCCTAACATTATTTGCAGAGGGGCTCATGGCCACTATTTATTTTACTGTTCTTTGCTTTCTGTCCATTCCGTTTTCTTTTCTACATTTTCACATGCACAAACCTACCCTTCTATATATAGGACAGAAGGGAGCCATTCCTGCCCCTGTAGCAAGTAGAAATCCCTGCTATAGAATTGGTGACCATACCATGTCGATCCCACAGGATCCCTGGTCCAAATTTTTAAAATTTCAAGTTTTTTCAATTTATGCCCTAGTTTTTAAAATTTCTTGTCAAATCTAACTTAGATCTACTTTATTTCCAGTTTTTAGTATTGCTGAAGCCTCTGCAAGGCAAATCTGAGTCAGTTTGGCCATAAAACAGGTTAGTGTCAGCCGGATTTGAATCAAGATCAGAAAAACCCCAAATCCGGGGTAGGTCGCAGTTATCGGGCCTGAACAGGGGATGAGGTCGATCTTGTTGGCCTAATAGGCATGACCAAGTCGCCCTTAAATATTTGAAAGGTGTGACTTCACTCAGAAACACAGACCACTTCTGTCTGTGAAATCTGTGCGACCCCCTCGCTCGTTTCTGGAAAAATTTCGCGACCCCCTCACCGAAATTGACTCGAAACGTGCAGTCTGTCAATCAGAGGTTATATTTTAGTTTAATAGGGACTGTCAGTGCAGCTCAACCACCTCTGTCTAGCACAACAGGTCAATTTAAGTTTCTGTTACAATTTACTGCAATTTCCTATACAAACAGTGTGTAAATTCCAAACAAATTTTAATGGCTTAATGAATGTAGTTTAACTAAAATCGACAATAAAATTAACATTCTTGCTTACCCTTCCTCCTTTACCTAGTCATCACCCTCTGGGGTATTCTGGGATATGACGAAGGGCAAGCTCGTATAGTCCTAGGCCCTTCATTGAATATTGTTCTAAACTGTTAAAACCGGATGACCTAGAAGGTAGAGGGGGTAGAGAAGGAGGCCTTCTCATGGCGCTAAGAGTCCTCCTTGTTAACCAACCTTGCATCCGGGAGGTGACTTGTGGATATATGGATGGGATTAGTCCCATTTTGTTGAGATCCCAGCACCTTCTCTTGGTTGAAGAGGAATATCAGTGTAAGGTAGTCATCTAGTTAGGCCATCAACATTCAGGGTTAAAAACTGTATGTGTTTACAAATTTCTGATTATTTAATGCTTTCATACACAATGACATGAACTCTACCACAATATGATGAATTCATAAACCATTTGCAGCTACCACATACTAGAAAGACAGAAAAATAAATACAACATACCAAGTAATCAACCCAACTCAGTTCATGATGTTGAGCGAGCCTTAAAATTTACCAATTTACACTAAGTTCAAACAATCTACAGTCTTTGAGGACATAAGTCCTTGACTGCTTCAACCATGGGAAGTACTTGGGATTTTCCCTCATTGTGAGGAGTACCACAAGAACCTCAAATTAGCTGGCCACTGAGAGGAATTGCCAAGCGAAATGGCCAACGACCCCCACCGATTGAGTAGAAACGCCTGTGAGGAAAAATCCAAGCGTTGTCTTCTGGTAGTCTTGATGGCCGAGTGACCACCTACAACCAATAGGAAGCAAGTGAAACTGGGGTCCAAACATCATTCCCACCAGTTTCAAACATAAAATCTAACACAATTGATCCTCCACACTCTTCCTCATGCCTAACAGGAAAACCACCACCATTCGGGACGTTGAACCGACACCGTCGAAACTATTCTCAGTGATCTCCCACACCATCAAAATGCAATACAACCTCTGATTCAGATTCAGACCCATATCTATCTGAACCAGACCTCCATACTACACCATCAAGCCCCATGGCTAGTGCAAATCCAGATCCATTTTCTGACACAGCCATAGCTAGTGGACCCATGTCCACACCACACCCTGCCACCAACAACCCTGTAGGTGGCCCAAGCATAGTCATGCAAACTGTCATTAGTCAGCTGCCACCACCTATAGTGACCAGCCAAGCTAGCCAACTTGCAACACATGGGGGCAGTGGCCCCTCCACATACACTGCCCCTCCTGCCCACCCACACAGGGGGGCAATGGACCTTCCACTTACATTGCACGTACTATCATACATGGGGGCAATGTTCCCACCACCCATACTGTCCCCCCCACAACACTTGGGGGCATTGGCCCATCTGCAATGGTGCCATCGCAAGTACCCCCAGTCGTGCAGATGCATTATGCACCTGCAAACCCCACCACCATCGCAACCCCATCCCACATCAACTTGGGGTCAAACCTTCCTTTCATGGCTTGTCTTAACTTGCCTGATTTGGCACAGTTAACAAACGACCCCATCCGCGACCAAGCTTTCTGGCCACCCATGCCAACCAAGCTGCCATCAGACATTCCCAAGTTTGAAGGCAAAGCAGGGGGATGTCCCCAAAACCACATAATGACATTTCATCTATGGTGCTTGTCAAACAACATCATAGATGATTCCATCAAAATGAGGCTATTCCAAGGCACCCTTACAGGTGTCGTGGCCAAATGGTACATTGAGCTACCGTAGGCCAAATACCATGACTTCAACTCCCTAGCTTTCATGTTCCTACAGTATTTCCAACTCCCTACCAGATATGATGAGGGGGTGGAAATCCTGCTATGATGCCATCAAAACACTACCACTCATATAACTGACCATATCCATGAGTGGCGGCGACGTCGTAGCCTATGTAAAATCCAACTTGACGACATGATCTTCTTGGATTGGTTCCTTAAGACCTTGCTCCCACCCATAGCAAAGGACATCGCATCCGAACATCCCCAATTCGAAGAAGAGGCCATACAGAAAGCTCAACAGTTTGACCTTATCTATGCTCAGTCTAGATACCTATACACCATCATCCCAGATGCTCCCCACGCAGGTACCTCCTACCACGATGCACCGAGGGCATCCCATGCTGCGGATGGCATCATAGGATCGGTCTCCCAATAGCCACAATACTATCTAGCACCGCCTGTAGCTCCACCACAACTAAGCAACACAGCTATTGTTGCTTACCAAAACCAAACTCTGGTCTATGCTAGAATGATGTCCTAGTCCGGAGCAACAAATTCCTACGCATAGAATACACCACCACAGCAGGCTTAGGCCATGGCTTGGCCAACACAGTAGTATACGGGGCAAATGTCTACATTTGTGGCACCGCCACCCCCACAAATCTACTATGCATCGCTAGTACAAACAGTTCAAGCCCCTGCCTCCGGTCCACCCGCTCCATTGGGACAAGTGTTCGCACAACAAAACAGTCCCAAGCAGCCTACCCCCAACAATCAACAATGGAAAGCTATAAATAATTGGCCCCGGAACCAAGCCAGTAACCAACCGTAGGGAGGTGGTCAACAACCAAAGCCTCCCAACAATGCCGCAGCAAACCGACCCACCCAAAATCCCCCACGACAAAATGCACCAAGACGCAACACCTCGTTGTGCACAATCCAACCATGCACACTCTGTGATGTTTATGGGCACTACACATTCGAGTGTCCCCTTATGGGTCAAGCTAAGCAGGCCATTCAAAACGAGGCCCAATAGGCTACCAACACTGCACATCAATCCCAACCCAACCCGACACCACAAGGACCTCCCCCCATGGTGCTTCAAAACTCGCTACCAGTCCAAGGGTTGGTGGCAACCACACCCCCTCCCCAACCCAATCCCAACACTCCGGGGGAACCTCCCACGGCCGAAACAGGTGTTCACCACCTGCTAGCCATGATGACTGAAGAGGTCAACAAGCAAACCAGATGGAATCAGTACGGTACCACCACCGAACCCACTGACACATCAGCAGCATCAATGTCCAAAATATTCGACCTACCTCTTCAGTTACCCCCATTCCCACGCCCCCCCATTCATAGGATTTCCAATAATGCCACGGCTAGAGCTGCAGTCAGCTAAAGCATTGTGGATGATTTGGCCCAAATGCCAACTGCCATGTCCGCTCTTGAGGTACTTAAAACGTTCCTAAAGCAACGAAAATCCTTACTAGCCTCCCTTGGGGAAATAAACCCCTCCAAATCCAAGTTGATCACATTCGACACAAAGAATGAAGAACCGCGCATGCCATCCACCATCGCCTTCCAAATCCTGATGTCTATCTGGAACCTGGTTGTGCACCGGTGCATAGTGGATGAGGGGGCATCCACGTGCGTTATGTCCACCCTAGTTTGGAAAAAACTCGAATCACCAATTCCGCAACCATCCTCCACAACTTTGCTGGCTTATGATGGACATCCCACTAAATCCCAAGGAATCCTCCCTCATGTCCCCATCACATTAGCTAGGAAGACAGTGCTGATTGACATAGAGGTCATCAACACTCAACTGGACTATAACCTTCTCCTCAGAAGAAGTTATATGTACGCCATGAGAGCGGTTGCATCAACTGTCTTCCATCTCATGATGTTCCCTCACAAAGGGAAGATTGTGACGGTTTAATAACTCACTTATCATGAAGGGTTAATGAAACTGGCCAACTTTATCCCTACCATATCCACCATTGAGCCACAAGGGGCGACCACACACACCAATGTCATCCCTGCAATCAACACTACGATTGAAAACACACCAGCCTCCCCATTGTTGAATGTGGGCCTTGGGTTGTTTGTCGATCCCACCATGATGGCTCCTTTCCCCTCCATGTCACTACCACTGACACAAAATGAGACTGCGGACTTGTGCATGGTCTCATCTAGCACCGCTGCACCCAAACAACAACCACGGCCGCAACCCCAACCACATCCACAACATTGTCTGCAGCCGCAATACCAACAGCAGCCGCAACATCACCTGCAGTAGTAGCATTATGCGTAGCCGCAACCACAACCGCATCCCCACATGTATCCAGCAGGGAGTGATCTGGGCTCATCTCCAGTCCATACGATTCCCTTCCTCTTTCCCCCACCTGGTGTCATGAGCAAGCCGGTAATGGCCACCTTAATCCTACCCAACTTTACAATGGGAATTCTGATGTGGTATCTTGATCCACCAGCTCAAATAGAAATTCCCCAGGTTGTCTTAACCCCAGTGCAGCCCATTGCGGTTGAGCCTCACCCTCCACCCGGCCCGTAAAAGCCAACCATCGCACCCGCACCTACACTACCCCACCCGAAAAGGTCCAGGGGCAAGAATTCCAAAGCCACCGCAGAACCGCGAAAAGTCCCACCTTGCACCATCTGTGAGCAACAGGGCCATCCAAATCAGAATTGCCCTGAAATCCCAGTGATCCATGCACATTTCGATGCCGTGGACACAACCAAAAACCTCCTCATGGTTGAACTCCCAACTGCGCCAATAGTCAGAAACAAGGCATTGAGAACAAACCATGCTTGCGCCCTCTGCGGTTTGTATGGACATTACTCTCACCATTGCAAAGACTTGCCTGAATTTCGAATGGCTCTAGCAGACCTCTGAAAACATTCCCTTGAGTCTGAGATCATCTTGATCAAAGAAGTTCAGCCCTCACCGCCTTCTTCAGACACCATGTCCATTTACATGATGTCCAGTTCAACTAACCCGCTTATCTCCACCTCCAACGATGGTCCATCAGACTTGTCACTTCATTGCTTCAGCAATGATGAGGAGATACTTGAAGCTCTGACTTCCCCAGAATACCCATGGGACGACATGCACCATCGCTCATTCTTCCTCCCTGAATAACTTGTGTCACAATCTGACCAGTTTTCCATGGAGACCAAAGATTTCATCCATGGGAAAGTCGACTGGTTCAAGAACCCCATCCCGACACCTGACGCCTTCAAAGAAGGGAACATGGACAACATATTGCCCACCGTCAAAGTCAACATCTCAACCAATCCTAATATTGTTGAATAAATCATGCTGGGGGCATCTTGCTCCCCGAAAGAGGTTGCTACCTACAAAGCTCTCTTCCAAGAATTCCATGACATCTTCTCCTGGTCGTACATTGAAATGTCCAGCTTAGACCCATACATCATGGAACACCACATTGACACATGGCCCAATGTGGCACCCGTATGCCAAAAGCAACAGCCAATCCATCCATCCAAAGTGGTCGCGGTTAAAGCCGAGATAGAGAAGCTGCACACTGCCGGCTTCATCTACCCCATTGCGTACACCACTTGGGTTTCTAATCCTATCTCAATGGGGCATGTCCCAAAGACAACTTCCCAATACCCTTCATCAATCAGATTATTGATGCGTGCACTGGACATGAAGTCTTTTCCTTCATGGACGGATTTTCTAGATATAACTAAATCTAGACCCGGAAAGAAGACCATTATAAGATGGCATTCACAACCCCGTGGGGCACATTTGTGTATCGAGTCATGCCCTTTGGCCTAAAAAATGTTGGATCCAGCTTCCAGCGTGCCATGACACACTGCTTCTGCGACCTCGATCACATCATGTTGGTTTGTCTCGACAACCTCATTGCGCAGTCGCAAAAGCAAGCATAGCACATAGATGACTTGTGGCAAGTCTTCTTACGATGTCGCAAGTACGAAATATGCTTGAACCCTTTCAAGTGTGTTTTATGTGTCCCAATGGGCCGTCTCCTAGGGTTCATCGTGTCACACAAAGGAATGACCGTTGACCCCCTGAAAGTCCAAACGACTTTTCCTCTAATGTCACCCCTTTGAGTGATGGCACTTCAACTTGTAGCATAGGTTTTTCCCTTTTTTGTTTTGCAACATTTTTACCAGAAATCAAAGGCCCCCATTCAGGGGTAGCACCATTAGCTGCTAATTCAAATTCACCCGAAACCTATTCGAGACACCTCTCACACCTCCGAGCTCAGAGCTCTATCTCTTTATGAGACCATCGTCTCATGTTTAATAAATCAATTTTGGGACCATTTCCCACAAGTCACCTCAATTTACGAGCCACGACATGATGATGCAAGTGTCTACAGACCTGTACTTGTATCACACTTCCCGACCACTACTCATGCAAGTTTTTGGGCCACCGCCCATTAAGGAACGCCATTTTTACTTTTATTTTGTATTTTAACACATAGTTGTCTTCTCCATTCACCGCACCTTACACGGATCTCTGGACCATTGTCCACAAAACGATTTATTTTTCTTGCACGTATTTGGCATGTAAGTGCCCCCGGACTCGCACTCACATTGTATGTATCAAGTCCGTCCACCGCAACACACACACATGTGTTATAGCTGATTTTACCACTCCAGGTGAATCACACTTGTATGGCCTTCCCCTCTCCCTTTGTAGACTCCTTAGACCCCTTGGACCATTTTTTGTCCTTTGATATTTCCTTGACCATCCCTAAAAACATGTGAAAATTAATACACGCGACTTTTAAACCTACAATTGCGTATATACGCGGGTTTGAACCCTAAAACCGCGTACATCGTGATGTGTACATAATCCAAATACTTTTGGAGTTATCCTTGACATGGATCCGACTCACTTGATTCCTGGCCTTCGCTATTACTTGAGATCAGTCGGATTCAACCTTTCATTATCCCTTTGAAAAGCTATATAAGGAACTCTATGGTACATTGAAGACATAGGAAAGAATTGAGAGCAAAGAAACTATAGTCCATTGTTGCTAGAACTTGTGTTTGAGTTTGCATCCCTTTGTCCCTTGGAGCACTTTTGTGTTCTTCTCGAGCTTGACCGCTTGGAGCGTGAGGATTTTAGGGTGGTTCTTAGTGAGAGAGTTGGTAGTCCTATGGTTTCATTAAGCTCTCCTGGTCTGATGGCTGATGGAAACATGGCAAACATATCTTCCACGATTCCTATCAATATCTCTCACGATCCTGGAAGGATAGAGAATGTCTATATTGGGGCAGAATGTTCCCATGCTGAGATTCAAGAATACACCGAGCTGTTTAAATAATTTCATGATATCTTTGTTTGGTCTTACAATGAAATGCCAGGTATCGACCCTCGTATTGTCAAACATGAGATTAAGACTTATCCCAATGCTAAGCCTATTCGACAATGCTTGCATGCGGTGAATCCTAGGAAAGCACCCACGATTAAGGCAGAGATAGAGAAACTATTGAAAGCCGGTTTTATCTATCTCATTCCCTTGATGGAGTGGGTTTCAAACCCCGTTCCGGTGGATAAGAAGCAGGGAGCGATCCGCATATGTATTTATTTCTATGATTTAAATCGTGCCTGTCCTAAGGACAATTTCCCCACACCATTTATTGATTAGATTTTGGATGAGTGTGCAGTTAGCGAGGTTTTTTCCTTCATGGACGGCTTTTTTGGATATAATCAGATACAAATTAAACCTGAGGACCAACATAAGAATGCATTTATTTGTCCTTGGGGAACTTTTGCATATTGGAAAATGCCTTTTGGCCTTAAGAACACCGGAGCTACTTTTCAGTGGGCCATGACCTTGATCTTCCACGATCTCAAATCGATTATCGAAGTATTTTTGGATGACCTTGCTGCTCATTCTCGTATGAGAATGCGTCATTCCTATCATTTGAGATTGGTATTCGAAAGATGCCACCATTATTTGGTCAGGTTAAATCCTCACAAGTGCATCTTTTGTGTGAAGTCAGGTCGCTTGTTAGGATTCATCGTTTCTAAAGAGGGTATAAGAGTTGACCCTTTGAAGGTGGAGGGTGGAGGCAATACTTCAGTTGTCTCCCCCGAAAAATATTCGTCATCTTCAATGTTTGCAAGGCATGGAAAACTTCTTATGGAGATTTGTTGTCAATTTTGCCAATTTGACTAGAGGCTTCATGCGTATTTTGAAGAAGGACACCACCTTTTGTTGGGATGAGCGAGCCCAAGAGTCCTTTGATGCACTCAAGCGAGCCCTAGCATCAGCCCCGGTGATTAGTCCCTCAGACTATAGCTGTGATTTGCTACTTTATGTGGCAACGTCCATGGAGACGATTGGTATGGTTTTGGTTCAAGAGGATGAGGAACTCCAAGAGCATGTCATATACTATCTAAGCTGGAACCTTATTGACACAGAGATTCATTATTCTCATGTTGAGAAGCTTGCTTTAACTACTGTACATGCAGTTCAATGGTTGAGACATTATATTCTCCTTCACCAGACCTTGGTTGTAGCCCATGTCAATCCGTTTCAATTCGTCCTCACTCAAAGGATGATTGGGGGAAAATATAATAAATTGATTTTCATCCTGCAAGAGTTCGATCTCGAGTTTGTTTCGAAAAAATAAAAAAGTTGTTAATTTTTGCAGAGCTTATATCAGAATTCCCAAGCAAGGCCAAGGAGTTGGTTTGTAAATATACGTTTATCGATGAACACATCTTCTTAATCTCAACTTTAGACCCATGGTATGGGGATATCATGATATATTTACAAACATTGAAGGTCCCTACTCACCTCTCACGGGATGAACGACGATGATTACGTCACATTTCTAAGAATTACCTCATAGTGGATAACACTTTGTACCGCCATGGGGTAGATTCCATTTTACGACATTGTTTAACTCATGAAGAGGCTGAGGTAGTGCTAAATGATTGCCACGGAGGGGCGTGTGGTGGTCATTTATCTGGAATTTCTACAGCCCAAAAAATCTTAAGAGTGGTTTATTTTTGGCCATCGATCTTTAAGGATTGTGTGGATGCGGTCAAGAGGTTCCACCCTTGCCAGATGTTTGCACATAATATGCGCTCGAAACTTGCCCCGTTACATCCCATCATCATCGTCGGTCCCTTCACTAAGTGGGGGCTTGATTTTATGGATTGCAACCCAGCTTCAGCTGGGGGGAATCATCATATCATAGTGGTCGTTGATTACTTCACGAAATGGGTTGAGGCTATGCCTACAGTTAAATTCGATGGTGAGACAGCCATGCACATCATTTTTAACTAGATTATTACTCAGTTCGGGATTCCAAAAGAGCTTGTCACTGACCATGGCTTGCACTTTCAGAATTGTATGATGGAAGAATCGGCGTCAAAGTTAGGGTACAAGCAAGAGCATTCCTCCTCTTACTACCCTCAAGCAAATGGACAGGTAGAAGCAGGGAACAAGTCACTCAAATCCATTATCCAATGAACCATCGCACAAAGTAAGAATAATTGGCACATCATGTTATATCCTGCTTTGTGGGCGTATAGAACCGTTGTTAAGACTGCCATGGGTTTTTCTCCATATCAACTTATACATGGAGTGGAGTCGATATTTCTTGTTGAATGCGAGATTCCTTCTTTGAAGCTAGCCGTAGAACTCTTACCAGACACTTCACCATTGGAGGAGTGTTTGGTCCACCTTGAGCAACTTGATGAGCAGCGTCGAGACGCCTTGGTGGCTCTAGAAGTAAATAAATGTCGCGTAAAGGTCCAGTACAATAATTCTGTCCGTCCAAGGAAGTTTAGTGAGGGAGACTTGGTCCTTTTGTGGGATCAACCGAAAGAACCCTTGGGGGAAGGAAAGTTTAACCCCATGTGGCGTGGTCCTTACGTCTTCAAACATGTGTTAAAGAAGGGAGCTTATGAGTTAGTGGATTAAGAGGGAACGGCCTTGGCGGAGCCTAGAAATGGGCTCTATCTCAAGAAGTACTATGCATGATTTTCAGCCAAGGCTGGTTATTGTATATTATTGTACAGTTTTGCATAGTTAGGTATTTTTCTTATAGTGATCAGGTTTGTGATTAGTTTCTGTTTCTTTTGGCAAATGTCAATGGAATCTTCCACCTACATAGGATTCGCGGATGGTGTGAGCCGTCACACTCAACACTTAGCCTCTGCTACTTGGGTGATTTATACTCCTATGGGTCAGGTACTTTCTTCAGGAGGCGTATGTTTATAGCCATCTTCAAACAATGTTGCTTAATATAGTGCCGTTATTGAGATTCTACGGGATGCGATTTCACATGGCATTCTCTCTCTTGAGGTACACCTTGATTCGGAGTTAGTAGTGTCACAACTTAATGGTTTGTACCATGTTAGAGATCCGACGTTATTAAGAATATTCTTACGTGTGAGATTATTAGAACGGAAATTTGACAATATAACATACATACATATTCCAAGAATTAATAATCAAGTTGTTGACTCATATGCTAACTACATGTTAGATTGGCATTTTTTTCATACACAATAAATTCATCACAAACACAAATTTTTACACATGTAAATAAATAAACCGATCACCATAAAAATTTTATATAACATCCAAAATGTGGTAATACATAGT
Organism: Pseudotsuga menziesii; assembly: GCA_001517045.1. Taxonomy (NCBI): domain Eukaryota; kingdom Viridiplantae; phylum Streptophyta; class Pinopsida; order Pinales; family Pinaceae; genus Pseudotsuga; species Pseudotsuga menziesii. The sequence goes on from LPNX010870601.1 coordinate 381,975, forward strand.
ATCATGATACAAAAATGGGGCTCTCGAGCCACCAAAATATAATACACGGTAATACAAAATGTGTAAGTCCCAGGTATCTAAGCCTGTGGAGGAGGAGGGGGTTGTGATCATGGAAGGTCACTATGGCTCTAGCTAGCCGTCAGAATAATCGCACCCATGCTCGTGGTACACCCACCACCTGGTGCTGCATAGCCTCAGGAAAGCCCTCGACTTGCGCCATGGGAACTCTGTGTGTTAACCTCACAAAGTTGGTATGAATGCTCTGGAGCGTCCGCTCTGCATCCACACCCATGATATCATCTCCTCTTCCCCTCCGTCTATGACAAGGGAAGCCTTCAGGCTGCCGTGGTCCCACATTTGCATGCAAATGGTAGATATCACTGTGTATTGTCACCCAAAAAATATGTCTTTTGATTCCATATAATCAAAAAACACAAAAAATTAAATAACTCAAAAATTTAAAGAGAGGGTCAAGATTCGTTACGTATGTCACCATATGTCAATCCTGGTGGTAGCGGCATGTCCGGGTCCCCCCAGAAATCAATCCTCACATAGGGGTAGTCATCGATGGTAACTACCTGTTGTCGCCACCACAGAAAGAACTTAGTTGGATAGGGGTTGGACACCCTACCTCCCCCCAGCCCCCAGTCTGCGCATGGCATACGCCCAATGTCGTTGGGCTGGATCTCGAACCCCGTGAAGAGGAACGTCAACTCTAGGGATCAATCTTGGAACACGCTCAAAGAAAAATGTGCTTAGTATGCTGCTGAAACCGAAGTTCTGCACTCTACCCATCTTACACTCACTGAGCTGATGTTTCATGTTGCTCAGTAGTGTAGTGATCCAGTCATAGACTGTGGGTCTCATGCACTCCACTGCATAGAACATCAGAGGCAATGAGGCCTAGTGGAGTGAAGCCAAGCCTTCTATCCTACCCAATGTCAGTAGGATGGCCTTTAGGCCTAGCACCTGTATAGAGTTGGTTGGGATCTGACTCCCCACCTTCTCCATGTCTGGATAGCAGTACACCGCAATGTACTCATCTATAGTCAGGCCACCTCTGGGCCCACCGTGAGAACGAAGGTTCACTACTTCCCCCCATCGGGAAAGTCCAGTAATAAAGTATATTTCCTCCACCTCTATGGTGAGGGACATCCCATATATCTGGAAGGACTCAGAGTCTAGATCCCAGTAATCCACCAGCATCTGCAATAGTCTTTGTTTTTCCCTCAAGCCACCAAGACACCAAAACTTGTAGAGCCCACATGCATGTAGCCCTTGTTGATCCATTAAATTGGCCCTTACAGCCTCCTCTACATCACCATGTTCATGCTCTCTCCATTCTAGGACCATCCTACACAAAAAAATTGCAAGTTTTCCCATTAGAATACTCAAAAAGTCTCATGTGCGGCAGCATATGCGACTGTTTGCCAAATAGCAGCGTATGTACGTGACTGTGAGGGCATTTTCCGCGTATATCCAACCCTATACACGGAAAAACCCTCAATTTCCATGTGGGTCGTAGCGCCCTTTTTAAATTGGCCTAGAAACCTCAAATGACCATGGAATTTGATAAAAATTGCATCAAAATGGAAGAGAAGAGCATGGGTAAGTACCTGGAAGAAACGGTAGTGGATTCTGCCGGCTAGATCTCCTGGAATTCACTGTTGAAAATTTGAGCTCAATTGGGTAAAAAATTCAAATGTTTTATAATGTTTTGAATTTTTTACTATTTATAGAAATTGTTCAAATTTTTACCCCCTTTCCTATAGTTTGGACCATTTCTAATCATTTTGGACCATTTTTAACCTAATTCATGATGTAGGAGACCTTTTTGAGTGTTGTTTAAGCCGTTGGATTGACCCATTCGTGTCGATCTCAGGTATCATGTCTAAACTGGCATATAGGTTAGGTTTCATCACTGTTTTCATTTTGGATGACCTTATTACCATTTCATCATAGCCTTAGGTATGAACCCACTCTATTATGTCACGAAACCTTCTTGTTGTTTTAGAAGTGGCATGGTATGAGTGGTAGAGCTTGACCTTACATGGGTACCCTAGTTAGCGCCTTATCTGCATTTGGTGCCCATGCTGGTGTTTTGTCCTTTAGGGTGTGGGAGTCCGTTGTATAGTACTACCATGACATTTCACAAGAGCCTCATACTACTCTTGATCTTTTGCTGTCCTATTTCCCTCAGGACTCCCGTATGTCAAGTTGTAATTGCATTATCATGAGCTTTTCCTTCCTTATTGAGCTTTATGCTGGCTTCCCTGACATTGCATTTCAGACATATAGCCTGAGCTTGTCTCATGTCTAGCCATGCAAAGCCATTTTATATATCCTTTGCATCTTGATTCCCTTTTTACCGAGAGGGGATTTCCCGCCGAGTGTCGATATCCTACACATGTGTCTTTGCATTGAGCATAGGTATGTTCCACTGCTTGGAACTAGTTTGTTTGCCCCTATGACACTCATCTCCTCCTAGTCTGTAACTATAAAGCAGTTTTATTCTTTTTCAAGATTTTTAAATATTTGAAAAAGTCCAAAAAAATCAAAAAACCAAAAAGCCGGACAAGGAAAGATGTTATCTTTGGCAGCCGTCGAGTCATGTCGCCTTCGAATAGAGCACTGTATATCACATCCATTTGTTGGGTTTATAGTTTGAATTTAGGAGTTGTACTCATTTATCTAAGTTTATCTCCACCGACTGGTTAAGATTCCAGTCCCCATGGAGCCTTTGTCGATGCCTCCTGTGTCACATAGATGTCCCAATTTCGTATATCGAGTCTATGCTACCTTTATTCAGTTGCCACTTGTCATTATGCTCTTGTTTGAAGGAAGATGAAACCTGAGTCAGCCATTCCTCAGTTATCTTGACTTTGCATGTTGGCCATTCCTGGTACAGTTACTGGTTCATGCACCTTATGATCGAGTCCTTCCACATTATACAGCTTTGCTGAGTACCTTGTGTTGGATGATGGGGGATGCCTTAATGCCCTCCTTCCAATGGATTTCATCCCATCGACTTCATATCATTTATTCTGGGATTGGAATCTAGAGTCATTTTGAGTTCCTTGAGACTTGCAGTCATTAGTAGTAGGTTCTCTCGCCATCGACAGTCTTTGGGAATAAATCAATGTCCCCTGATCGATGGATCCTCTCAAGTGTTCGACCTCAACACATTTATTCACACTTGTTAGTTTTCACTCTAGTACCTTGATTCCCATTTTCATTATTGGTGGGTGATCTCGCGTCTATTAACGGTATACATCAATGACTGATAATCAGACGATGGACTACTATGTTCGAACTCGACACTTATATTCACATAGTAGGACATGTACTTGTAGCGGTTTGTGTAGAAGACCTTCCAGATTGGTGGCATCTCTTATATGCTACCTCCTTGATCGTGCCAGTGTTCATGAGATTTCGGCTCTCGTGACTTGATTCCAGTGTATGTCAGACATTTCCAGCCATTATGGAGATCTTGATCCATTATATATCTTCAGCCATTATGGAGATCATGGTCCTTTGTATATCTTCATCATGGAGATTATGATCTATGTATATTGTACGTGGTGATGACCACTTATGTGATATCTTGTGTCATGCCTATTCATGGCCATTGTACTCTTATGTATCTGGGACTGCTATATGTATTTGCAGTATTTGCAGATTTGTATCATTGTACTATGATAATTGGGTGGTTGGTCTTCCATTTGGGATCCTTCATCACTCCACTTCTAGGATGTACTTATAATGTATTTCGGCCATCGTATGACCCCTCTGAACTCACACATTAGGGGGCATCTGTTATAGCTGATTTTACCACTCCAGGTGAATCACACTTGTATGGCCTTCCCATGTCCCTCTGCAAACTCCTTAGACCCCTTGGACCATTTTTTGTCCTTTGATGTTTCCTTGACCTTCCCTAAAAACATGTGAAAATTAATACATGCAACTTTTAAACCTATAATCACGTATATACGTGGGTTTGACCCCTAAAACCGTGTACATCGGGATGTGTGCATAATCCAAATACTTTTAGAGTTTTCCTTGACATGGATCCGACTCACTTGACTCTTGGCATTCCCTATGCCTTGAGATTTCTCGGATTCGACCTTTCATTGCCCCTTTGAAAAGCTATATAAGGAAATCTATGGTACATTGAAGACATAGGAGAGAATTGAGAGCAAAGAAACTATAGTTCATTGTTGTCGGAACTTGTGCTTGAGTCTGCATCCCTTTTTCCCTTGGAGCACTTTTGTGTTCTTCCCAAGCTTTCCTTTTGCTTGTGAGCTTGCTATCGAGAGATGGAGGATTGAGGTGGTGGAGGCCCAAGTGGGAGATTCAGTTTCTCTGATTTGCAAACGTGCCAACAAAGGTTGTATTTATTGTAATATCTGATTTTATATTAATAGAAATATCCTTTCCTGTCCAATAATGTATGTTTGAATGAATATTTTATCCATGGATGTTTTCAAATGTTTATACATTGTTGTTTATATATGCTAGAATAGATCTAACACCAATATATATAGTATGCTTGTCTTGTTTACTTGTGGTTGAGGAAGTGATTAATCAATACAAGCTGAAGTTGGAAAGCTCAACGGGGATCTACTTCAACCGTCCGGAATAAGGTATGAGGTCTGATGCTTTAGTGTTAGATAATTAATTTCTATTGCATATTGGAAAGGATTGATTTCTGGAGTCAAGCTGTTTGTTTTGGTACCCCAAGCCATAGGAATTTCTCTCTGTAACAACATGCTCTCTTGACCTCTGTCTGGGAGCCACCTTGGGTTGCGTGCCTCTACCGCGATCTATCCCACGCATGTATTGGTATGTTTGAGAGCCTTCTGCTCTGTCCATACTGCGCGGATGACATTTGGAGCTCTGTCCACTATCCTGACATGGGGCATCGCCTGTGCCACTGAAATCAGTTGACCACACTGGAATTTCGTTTAAGCTCTTTTCTGACTCCTTAAAACAATGAAAAGATAGCCAAATGCAGCTGCTTCCTTTCCCGCTCACTAAAGTATAGGAAGGGGTGTCTACATTGTCTTGTTTACCTCCTTTTGCAGACCATGTAGACCATCAATTGAAAAGGACCACCTTAGCATATTCAATCCAAGACCATTCCCCTCTGCATACTTTTATGCTTTCTCGGGCGGAGGGGCCACACTTTACAAAAAAGCTCGCCATGGGTTGTCGTTAAGCTCTTTTCCAGCCTTCTCATCAAGAAAAGATTGCCGAGCAAACTTGGTTTTGTTCATGCTCATAAAAGTATCTGAATGACCATCTAGTCAGTATAGTTTAACCTTTTCCGGCCTGATTGGAATACCAACAGTAAAGAAGTCTCTCATCCCCTACATGATGGGCAAGCTCTCCTATGTATACTTTTATCCTTTTTCTGGCACAGGAGACTACCAATGAAAAAGAGCTCCCACTGGAGTCTTCTTCGTGCTTTCAGATTCTCTAAAATTGAAAGCACCATCGAGCATTTACCTTCTCGGGCTCGCCAAAAACCCACGAGATCCTACCACAACGGTGTCCCTAGACACCACCCCACAGAAAAAAATTTGGCAGCATTCCCACATTGGGTCGCCTTTCTTCAGAGTACTCTGCAATGTGTCTTCCTTGGATCCCATCAATATCAAAAGTGTCTACCTCCTCCAAGTATTTCCCATCTGCAGCGACATTCCCTGTATTACAGCTATGATCCCATTCCCACAAGTCAGTTTCATTTGTTGCCTGGTCTGCCCTACCGTCATACTCTGAACAAAGGAATTTTGAGTCTACCACACTCCCCCTACCCTTGTTCAATTATTTCCCTTCCACTCCCCCCCCATTGAGTGGGTCAGTCCGCAAATTGTCTCAAACCTTTCAATTATCTCCCTCGCAATTCTGGTCAAGGAAACACCATTGCATTGACTAGGGGTAGGTCTCCCTCTATCGAGGACAACACATACATTCTAAAGGCTAGACCTAGAGGTCCCTGTATCCTGGTTTCATTTACCACATTGATGAGTTCCTTGGACCACTTGAGAGGAGTCCTTAGCGCCTCTCGGGATGGTTTTTTCTCACATGCTTGACTTCAACTACATCATCACACCATTGATATTCGTATAGGGTTTGGTCCGTGCAGTATTTGGTTGAAGACCCCAGATGTCACCTGACTCTAGCACATTGACGAGTCTATTCGAGGGACCTAAACAGGTTATGTCCCTTGTGATTTTTGGGTTGCGTTGGAGACAGTGTTTAGAAGCCCCAGCAGTGCTTCTATATAGATTCATGATTGATGCAGCATACTTGTACCAGAGAGACTGACTCTCTGTCAGTGAGTCCATACAGTCATGTACTATTCTAGATCCAGCAGCCTATCATCCATGAAGATATAGCATTCCATCAGAATGCCATGGGTGCAATGTACTAGTTCTTCATACCAGCATTGTATTCAACCTCTAAGTGAGGCAACCATTATTGTATCATCAGTTGTACATGATCGGCTCTTGTATTATGGAGCATAAATCAAATTATTCTTTTGACATTGTCATAAGCATGGGGATGCCCGCCTCATCCATATACATGTCACACGTTATTTGTATCTCACCCATTGATGGGAACCATATTAATACAAAAACCAAAAGCCACCATGCCCCAGTCCCCAGAAGCACCACCTCTCTGCAACAAATCCTATGATGTCTGTCGGCCATACGATGAGCTCCTACCCTCACACATCAGGGGGAAATCTGTTAACCCAAAAAATCCCTCTCTCAGCTCTCCATTACCTACACCACCTAAGGACACCATTTCATGACTCTCATATCACTCCATTATACCCCCACACCCTCAAAAAAGATTAAGAATGAAGAAAAGGGCTTAAAACCCCCAAAAAGGAGCCTAAAATACTCTCTTAGGAGCTAAAGCCCCCAAAAAGGGGCTAAAACCCTAAAAGGAGCTAAAATTAGGGTGGAAGGGGCTAAAAGCCCAAAAAAGGGGCTAAAGCTCAAGCCAGACACCTTTGCCTCTCAAGCCACCCACATCCCTCTCTCCTCCATCCATTCTCCCCATTGAGCCATAGCTTCTCATCCATTGTTGAGTGAGATAGAGAGGTGCTTCCTTCCAGCCAAGGCATGGTGGCCCATTTCACCAGAGGAGGTATAATCTTGCTTTGTTTATGCATTTTTCTTTAGTAGTTTTTTTTATTTCTGACCCATGTTTGTTTGCAAGTTTGTCTATTAACATGTTTTGTAGGTTTTTTTTTGCTTAATGTTTGTTTGCAGGTAGCCAGGGCGAAGCCCTAACATTGTTTGCAGAGGGGATCATGGTCACTATTTATTTTACTATTCTTTGCTTTCTGTCCATTCTATTTTCTTTTCTGCATTTTCACACGTGGGAACCTACCCTTCTGTCCTATAGACATAAGGGAGCCATTCCTGCCCCTGTAGCAAGGACAAATCCTTGCTACAGGCCCCACACCAACCCCTACAATTCGCACAGTTCCACCTTTCATACTTGGGGGTAGTGGCCCTTCCATGACTGTCTCGACTATCCCCATTGTGGGAAGTCAACTTCAGGTTCCCCCAGTCATGCAAGGATATCACACTCCTGCAAACTCAGGAACCACTATCGGTCCCTCCCTCACCAACCTTGGGTCTAATCTCCTATTCTTGGCTAGCCTCAACTTGCCTGATTTGTCCAGGTTAACCAATGAACCAATAAACCATCAACCCCATTGGCCTCCTATGCCAACCAAACTCCCGTAAGACATTTCAAAGTTTGCAGGGAAAGCATGGGAGTGTCCTAAAAACCACATCATGCCGTTTCATCTATGGTGCTCTTCAATCAACATTGTGGACGATTCAATTAGACTTGGGTTGTTCAAGCAGACCCTCATAAGCACTACAGCCAAATGGTATATTGAGCTACCTCAAGCCTCTTACCCAGACTTCAATTCTTTATCCTTCATGTTCCTGTAATATTTCCAACTCCTCATCCGCTATGACAAAGGAGTGGAGATCCTGCTATCTTGCCACCAAAATACTATGACTCACATAACCGACCACATCCATGAGTGATGGTGATGCCATAGCCTATGCAAGATTCATCTTGACGATAGTATTTTCATAGATTGGTTCCTAAAGACCCTGCTACCACCCATAGCCAAGGACGTTTCCTTCGAGCGTTCCCAATCTGAGGAAGAGGCCATCTTGAAGGCCCAACAGTTTTATTTTATTTACGCACAGTCTGGATACCTTTACACCATCATTCCATATGCCCCCCGTGTCGGCACCTCTTACCATGATGCGCCGGGGGCATCCCATGCTATGGATGGCATCATAAGTTATGTCTCCCATCACCCATAGTACTACACGACACCTCCTAGCATGCCACCACACCCAAGCAACACACCCAATGTTGCACCACCAAACCAAGTACCCGATTACTTAAGGATGATGGCTCAGTCGAGAGCCACGACTTCCTATGCACAACCCATGCAACACCAACACACTCATGTGCCAACTTGGCCGACCCAAACATATTCGATCCCAATGACCGGATTTGTAGCCCCTCTAGTTCCTTTGGTCTACTATGCACCACTCATGCAATCTGCTCCAGCTCCATCCCTGTCTCCTCCAGTCTCCATGGGATATGTTTTCGCTCAGCAAAACCTTCCCAACCAACCCACCCACAACAACCATCAAGGGAATGGTAAGAGAAATCGAGGAAGGAACCAACGTAACAACCAACCACAAGGAGGTGGCCAACAACCGAATCCTCCCAACAACACCGACGCTAACCCATCGGCTCGCAACCCCCAACAGCTTAACCCACCTGGACAAAATACTCCATTACAGACCAGCCATCCATGCAAACTATGCAATGTCTACAACCACTACACTCATGAATTCCCTCACATGGAACGTGACAAGCAGGTTCTTCAGAATGAAGCTTAGCATGACACCTACGCGGAATCCCAAGCTCAACTCAACCCAGCACCACCAAGTCCTCCACCTATGGTGCTCCAAAAATCGCTACCACTCCAAGGATTATTTATAATCGCACCTTTTCCCCCACCTGCACTCGGCACGTCCCCTCCTATAAAGACAAGTGTCCATCACCTGCTGGCAATAACAATGGAAGAAGTCAACCTGCAAACTAGGCGAAATCAGTACGGGTCCACTACAGAAGCCGCTGACCCATCAACGACATCCAAATCCAACATAACCAACATACCACTTCACCTACCTACACCCACCATTGATGGGGCGGCCTGAGGACCATGATTTCCCATGCAGCGGATCGCCAACAATGCCACGACCAGAGCTTCCTTGAATTATAGCATAGTTGACAAATTGGCTCAGTCACCTACAACCATGTCCTCTCTCGAAGTGCTCAAAATGTGCCTGCCGCAGTGGAAATCGTTTTTATTCACACTAGGTGCAATGGACCCCTCTGATTCCAGATTGATAACATTCGATTTGGATCAAGGAGAACCCATAATGCCATCCACCATCACCTTCCAAATTCAGGTCGCAATCTAGAATTTGGTAGTCCATCGATGCATCATTGACGAAGGGGCATCCAATTGTGTGATGTCAACATTTGTTTGGCATATACTTGGGTCCCCTACCCTCCAATCGTCTACCACTACACTTTACGCCTATGATGGTAACCTCACCAAGGCCCAGGGAATTATCCCGAACGTTCCTATTTCCTTAGCCAGTAAAATAGTTTTGATTGACATTGAGGTTGCTAATTCCCAACTGGATTACAACTTTCTTCTCGGACATCGTTACATGTATGCCATGAGAGATGTGGCATCCACCATTTTTTGCCTTATGATGTTCCCTCATGATGATAATATTCTAACAATAGACCATTTAACTTACCATGATCTGCAGGGCTCAACTGCACCATCCAATGCCATCCCTACTGTTGACACCTCCATCGACAGTGCAACCACACCTTCCTTATTGGTTGTAGGCCCCAGATTGTTCGTCGACACTTCCATGATGAATTCCTTCCCATATTTACCTCCTCCACCAGCATCAAGCGACACTACGGATTTGTACATGCTCTCATCCGGCACCGTTGGACCCAAACCCCAACCAAATCCGCAACCCCAACCTCAGTCACAACCTCAACCTTAGTCACCAGGGAACTATTGGGGTTCATTCCTGATTCACATGACTCCCTTCCTTTTTATCATTTTTATTTCACTAAGTACGCTAGGACACCTTTGCTCTCTGGTATTTACACAACATTTTGGATCAGGAACTTACTAATCTTTGATCTCTACTTCCCATATACCTTTCCCATCTTCGACCATGGAAGATCCACCTAATCTATCCCGACGCCACTTTCACGATGACGGAGAGATCTCTAAAACCTCCACCGGTTTCACCCCATTTCACTTAGTCTATGGAGTGGAACCAATTCTTCCCATTAAAGGCCAAATTTCATCACCACGCCTTGTCGATGAAATTCTACTTGATACTTCACCATTAGAAGAACCCCTACTTATGCTAAAACAGACCAATGAGGACCATCGTGCTACTCCCCCAATTATGGAAGTAGCCAACACTAGGTTGAAGTCCCATGTTGACTCCCGAACCCACCTTCGCACCTTTAATGAGGGTGATCTAGTCGTCCTCTATAACTAGGCACATGATAAGTTAGGGAAAGTAAAGTTTGATTCCATGTGGTATGGCCCATATGCCATCCATCGATGTCTCGACAAGGGGGCATATTTTTTCACTCACTCTAACGGTCACCTCTTGAAGGATCCCCATAATGAGCTCTATCTCAAGGAGTTCTATCCTTGACGTCACTCACCATGCTTACCCTTATAGGATAGTGTTTCTTTCTTGTTTTGCATTGTTTTGTAGCATGATTCGGTGACCCCCTCCAGTAGTTTCTCCATGTCTAATCGCAGTGAGTCCATTACAAAACTCCGTCGCATTATTTGCACATAAGCAGGTAGATATAATCCCTTCCCCTGCACCACTGGTAACCCACTGGAGGGTGCAGTCCCATGTCTTTACATGCACACAGTATCTTGCATGTAAGATCTAGCTCCCACTATGCTAGTATACCTCCAGGTCCCTAGACATGCACTGGAGATCGAGGCCTCTCCGTATATCCCTGGTATTCCATATGGATCATCCTCTACAAGCATCAGAAGCTTCCACCATTATGAAAAAAGCTCCTAGGTTGAGAAATGATCTTCTATACTGCCTCCCTTCTCACTGATTCTTCGAACCATTTCCTCGAAGCATGTCAATTTTTGTGCCACCACGTTAATCACACATTGTATGTTGAGCTAGCTCCATACCCAGAGGCCTCCATTTGTTCTAGTGTTTTCCCCATGCACCACTACACCAGGGGCAGCACCATTAGCTTCTAGTTAGATTCATATGGAGTCTGTTTGAGACACCATTCACACTTCTGGCCCCTGGATTCGGTTTTCCATCCTCTGTCTTTTGACAAGACCCCTATCTCATGATCTCACTATAACTTTTCGAGCCACTTCCCGAAAATCACCTCGATTTTCATGCCTCCACGTGGGTCTTCCTATGTGTGTATTGGCATGTTCACAAGCCATCCACTCCATCCATACTGCATAGATCACCACTTTGGACCACCGTCCATTGTCTCTCAATGGGGCACCATTAGTGCCCCTTGCTTTGTTGACCATTACGGAGTTTTTGTTAAGCCTCTTTTCTGACTCCTAAATGAATGAAAATATCATCGAGCACACTTGCTTCCTTTCTCACTCGTTAAAGTATTTGAAAGGGTGCCTACATAGCTTCATTTATCTCCTTTTCTGGACTATGTAGACTACCACAAAAAGGACCACCTCGGCACACTCAATCTAGGAATGTTTCCCTCTGCATCCTTTTATGCTTTCTCCAGCATTGGGACCGAACTCTATGAAAAAGTTCACCATGGGTTGTCTTTAAGCTCTTTTCCATCCTTCTCATCAAGAAAATATTGTTGAGCAAACTTGGTTTTGTTCATGCTCGTAAAATTATTTGAATGACCATCCAATTAGTACAGGTTTAACCTTTTTCGGCCTGATTAGACTACCAATGGTAAAGAATTCTCCTACCCCCTAAAAAGGATGGGCGAGCTCTCCTATGTACACTTTTATCCTTTTTCGGGAACAAGAGACTATCAATGAAAAAGAGACCCCATTGGAGTCTTCTTCATGCTTTCAGACTCTGTAAAATTGAAAGCACCATCGAGCATTTACTTTCTCAAGCTTGTTAAAAATCCATGAGATCGTGCCATAACGGTGTCTTTAGATACCACCCCATATGTTATAGTTAGGCAGCTTCCCCCCATTGGGTCTTCTTTGTTCAGACTATTCTACAATGAGTCTTCTGTGGACCTCATGAAGATCAAAAGTATCAAGTTACCTACCCCCCCAATTATTTCCCATATGCAGTTACATTCTCGGTATAACAGCTATGATCCCTCTCCCATGAGTCTGTTTCATTTGCTGCCAGGTCATCCCTACCATCATACTCTGAACAAAGGAAGTTTGAGTCCTCTGCACTCCCCCTGCCTCTATTCCCGCATTTAGTTTGTTAGTCCCCATATTGTCTCACATCTTTGGTTATCCCCCTCGTGCTTCTGGTCAAGGAAACATCATTGCCTTGGTCAGTTGCAGGTCTCCCTATGTCGATGACAACACATCAATTCTAGAGGATAGACGCAGAGGTCCCTGTATCTTGGTTTCATTAACCTTATTGATGATTTCCTTGGACCACTTGAGAGGATTCCTTAGTGCCTCTCAGGATGGTTGTGTCTCACGTGCTTGACTTCAGTTACATCATCGTACATTTGAGATTCGTACATGGTATTGGCCCGTACAGTATTTGGTTGAAGACCCTGGTTGTCACCTGACTCTAGCACATTGGTGATTCTATTAAGGGACCCAGATACATTCATGTCCCTTGTGATTTTTTATTTGTGTTGGAGACAATGCTCAGAATCCCCTAGAGTAGTGCTTCTATATAGCTTCATGATTGATGCAGCATATTGTACCATAGAGACTCTAACTCTCCGTTAGTGAGTCCCTAAAGTTATGTAACCTTCCAGATCTAGCATATCATCATTTGTGAAGATATAGCATTCCATGAGAATGCCATGTGTCCGATGTATCAGTTCTTCATATCAGTATTGTATTGAGCCTCTCGTTGAGGCCACCATTATGTAACAACAGTTGTATATGATCGGATCTTGTGTTTGGGAGCCTTGATCACATTATTATTTTGACATTATTACGAGCATGGGAATGCCCGCATCATCCATATACATGTCACATATTCTTTGTATCTCACCCATTGATGGAACCAACATTAATACAAAACCAAAAGCCACCATGTCTTGAACGAGGAAGCACCGCTTCTTCACAGGTCTCTCCACTATCCCAAAGATCCAATGATGTTCATTAGCCATACGATGAGCTCTTGCCCTCACACATCAAGGGGCAATCTGTTAACGCAAAAATATTCTTAACCTTCTCTATACATCCTACACCACACTTAGACATCCATTTCCTAACCCATTTTACCTCCACACCCATTTTTAACCTATGTTTTTCTCTCAAAAGCTCCAAAAATAATAAAAAAGAGCTAAAAAAGCTCACAAGGGAGCTAAAAAGCTCAAAAAGGGGGCTAAAACCCCAAAAAGGACCTAAAAAACTCAAAAGGAGCTAAGAAACAAGAAAAAGGGGCTTAAAACCTTAGGTAGGTCCCAAAACCCTAACCATGGGCTAAAAACCCTAAAAGAGAGAAAAAAGCTATAAATAGAGGGTTGGAGGTCCCCATCACACGGGACTATATGCTATTATACTTGCATGAGTACCTTGAGAGACCATCACTCTCAAGCTACTCATCCCAACCACTCCATTTCCCCCATTTTCTCATTCCCTTATGTGTTGAGTCAACCTCCACACTTTCCTAGCGCTTGTGGAGAGGCGTTTTTCTAAGTTTGGGCATGGTGGCCCCCTTTTAAAACAGATCAGAAGGTATATTGTCTCACCATTATTTTTGTTTAGTTTATATATTATATGCATATATTTGTTTTTTTTCTAACAATTTGTTGCAGCCCAGTTTTCCATTGCAGACTCTATCCTTCCGTCCCTTTGACAAAAGGAAGGTGCATTAGAACATGGCCAGGGTTTTTACCCAGCCACAATTCTTAAATTTATTAATCATGGGTTAATGAATTACAACATCATATTGCTGTAAGCAAGAAAGACTCTCCAAAACTGTAACTTAGTAATGAGGTCGAGCTTGGTTGAGATTTTGGATCTTTGTAACTAGCAATTGCATCAGATCTTAAAGATACTTAAATCAAGAGTAACCCTCTTCCTCTTAAGATCAGGGATATAGCTATCAATTATTCTTACTGCTTTTCTCAAAGCAATGCTTGGGAGTATATCAGGGTACCTATATAGGTAGCTGGAAAAAAATTAAATCTTAAACTAAAGGTAATCTTATCCATAAGTTGCAAAATTTAATTCTTTAGATCAAAGGAAGTACTAAGGAACAATTTGTAATTCAATATTACCTTATAGATTACAATTACAACTAATGTAATAATACACTTGGAAATGAAAATAATGGTTTTGTTAACTCTGCTATTGTTGCTTCTATTTCTATCTAAAGCTAGCAGAATAGTATTTCAATTCATAATTGTTATCTAACTTAGAACATAACAAGGGGCCTTCTCTTCATAAAAGATATCTGTGAATTGGTGTGGAAAATAATAATCCTACACAGATAATTTTAATAATTGAAATACATGTATAAAATCAAGAAAACAACCAATTTGTGCAATAAAATACTTTAATGGAACCTGGGAGTACTGTGGTCCTAATATAGCAGGAACAACCACATTCCACCAAACCGTAGATTAGGAACATTTTTTCTCTCTGTCTTTAATCACCCCTAAGCTAAATCATGCATGCCAAGAGTAGTGACAATCAACCTCAGATTCAGATCTCCTTCAATCGGTGAGGAATAACTCGCCTAACACAAAGTGCTCACACAACAAGAATACATTTCCAACATACTAAGCAACCAATTTCTCTTGGAATTTTTGTAGCTAGCAAAATCCTTGATTTTCAAGGTGTGTTTAGTGCCATAAATGCACTTCTGACACTTGTTTTAACTTCCTTGAGGTTAACCCTTCCTTTTCCCCTACTCTTGCATGCATGATTTCCTCATTTAGCATGGTTGTCCTACTTCATTAATAATTTTATTCAATCATATTGTCCTATTACATATGTCCTTCAAGGACCTATTGGCAGATTTCACGTCCAACCATTTTATTCAATTTTAACAATAACTCAAAACTAAATCATAATTAATAAAACTATTATTTCTTGGGGGATGTTACAGGACACAAATGGTTATTTTGAATCAACTGGTGTCAACTAAAGTACAGGGGAATCTGAACTTAGATAAACTAATATTGATCCTTTGTTGGTAGAAATCAAATATTTGCAAGCTGAAGAGTTAGCAAGGAACTACAACTTAGCTCTCACTGACCTAAGCGATCCTATATTAGTGCAGGTTCGTCCGTTCGGTCCACCTGCAATTGGTGTTTCTTTGAGTTATGTTATGTCTAGTTCAGGAGAAGGTTTAGGGGATATGTCCAACCCCATTTTAGCCATGGTATCCAATGGATTTTCTCCTTCACCTGTTATTTCACCATGACCAAATGCATCTACCGCACTCATGGTGTCTTTAAACTTTTCAACCCCAGTGTGCCCAATTGATTGAGTGGCTAATCCTTCAACACCTTCAAACACTGTTGGTCCATCATTATGGTTGTCACTAACATACCCAATGTACCATTTACATCTTCTCCTTTGTTTCAAAACACTCAAAGTGGTCATAGTGGTTACACTTCCTTTGTCCAAGGTTTTCCATGGTTTGGAGGACACATTCCTCCATCCTTACCTTATGTAGGTCCTTCACCTACCTATGCAGGTGTGCCATTTGGAATCCAGAACCCTTTTTAAGGGTTCAAATTTCAAACTTATAGTCAAGTTTCGGATACACCTTTCAGAAGCTCTCCTTTCTCAATTTTCAGTGCAGGAATTACAACTCCTATATCTGCAACTCCAGGTTTAGTGGGAATCAGTAGAAACTAGTATAACACACCTCAAGTCAGTAATCATTTGGCCTTTGGATGGAATCCATTTCAGAACATTACTACTTATTCACGGCCAATGGCTAGGGGAAACCCCAACCTTTATTTTGGGAACACTGGTGTGGGTACTTCCTCACCCCAAATTCCTCAATATCAATCTGCGGCTAGGACCAAATTACATTTTTTGACAACTTTAAACTTACCAGACCTTTCGAAACTTATGAATGACCCTGTGCGCCATGATCCAACTTGGCCAGTGGTTCTGATTAAATTACCTTCTGACATTCCCAAGTTTGAAGGCAAAACTGAAGAGGATATGGGTGACCATGTCATGATGTTTCACCTGTGGTGTTCCTCTAACTCGTTGAACAATGATTTGATTCGATTGAGGCTCTTTCAAATATCTCTTACTAGTGTTGCGGCTAAATGGGATATTGAACTTTTTCCTGTCGCCTATGACAGTTTTCTTGATCCAGTGACCATTTTTTAGAACCATTTTCAACTTCATGTCTAGTATGATGCCGGTACAGACCTTCTGCAGAATTTTTGGAAAAATAAGGTCACTCATATATCTGACCATATTCAGGTGTGGAGAAGAATAAAGACGTTCATTAAATATAATATTCCTCCCAAATTCCTATTGTAATGGTTTTTGAAGTCTCCATTTCCTTACATTTCAAAGGTTGTTTCAACTTTGGGAGTGACCTCAGAGGAGGAATCCATACTCAACGCCCATCAACTAGAATTGATCTATTCCTAGTCTGGGATTATCTATGATATTATTCCTTAGGCTCCAAGGTCCAATACTGACTTTTTCCAAACTGAATCCTAGACCACATGCCGATGGCGTGGTGGGTTCAGTTGAGTCAATGACTACAGAATCACTGGACAAGTCGATACATGAATTATCCTTGAAATAATATACAGTAGAGGAAGCCAAGGCTGCCACTCCCTCACCCCACAATGTGAATGTTTATACTACAAAATCCACCCAGAAGGGCACTCAGTAATCCAGTGGGAAAAATAATAAGGGTAAAAAGGGTGAGGGATGTTAGAATAAATAGAAACCCACAAACAATGCCGAGGGGGGGAGGGGAGAAAAGAAGAAATTCAAGTTTCCTTGCAAGATATTCTCGGAAGATCATTTGACTGACAATGTCCCCTAATGGATCAAGCTCAGAAGTTGTTGAAACAACAAAAACCTGTCGTCCTAAAGGACCCATTCCCTCAAGGGAAAAATGCGACTTATAGTGATCCGAAGAACATTAGGGGCACACAAATTTCTCCCTCTGCTGATCAATCATATATCGACATGGTATGATCTCATACCTTACTACAGACCATAGCCAAGGACTATGAATTTGAGGCTCCGTAGAAAGATAAACAACTACCGAAACATCAAACCCACTTTCAATTGAAAAACAAGCTGATACTATGCCTAAGATACTGAAAGGTGTTTTCTAAAATACATTTCACAATCCTAATGTGAGGGTTTTTCCCAACTACTCGGTTGTGGAGTACCTTTCCCTGCAAAACCCTTGTGCCATGTCAACCTTAGAAGTGCTACCAATTTGTCCTTCGCAGTGAGATGTGATTTTGGCGACCATTGATAGTCTAGAATCTATGAGCATGATGGCTAAGTTTAATCTTTTTGATGTCAAACCACACCTACCTTACCATGTGGCATTTTCAATTGATGTAGTCCATGGAGAAAAAAATATTGGGCGAACAGTGATAGATGAAGGTGCATCCACAAGCATAATTTCTATTTCATGTTGGAAAGATCTGAGATCCCCTAAGTTAGTTTGGTCTAACACTTTGTTGACCACTTTCGACGAGAGATATTTCTGCACACATGGTATCTTTCCATATTTTGATATAAAACTGGCAGGGAAAATGGTCTCTATAGAAATTGCAGTTGTTGACACCCTTATGGATTATAACTTACTCTTGGGGAGAAGTTGGACCTTTGCTATGTGCGCTATTCCATAGTTGGTTTTTCAAGTCCTCGTGTTCCAGCATGAAGGAAGGTTGGTGACTGTTGATTAACTCCCATATACTCAGAAGGGTCATATGGAGACTTCAGAGTCTAACGTACCTTTGATTGATCAATTGCACCCAATGAATGAGAGTTTAGGAGTTGGGATGTACACGTATTTGATGGGCACTTTTGATATGTCTGCTCCTATAAATTACTTGAGCATGACTAGTGTAGGGAAGAGCATTTGTATAGTTGTAGGTATAACTGACCCGTGGGTTCTCCCTTCCCAAGATGAGCCTGAAGTTCCCTTATCAACAATAGAAGTAGCCTACTAAGCTATATTCAATGCTACTGTTGATTCCATCTCAACTCCTCCTATCTTAGAAGAGTCAGATGAAGCTTATTTTCCAGCATGGGAACATAACTCAACCTATTCATATGACTACTTAGATATGGTTCTACCATCTGATGAATCCATTCTGGAAGCTATGATAGGACCATAGAAACTTTGTGAAGACTTACATCACAAGTTCTACTTCCTACCAAATTTGAGCAAGATAGACAAGTCTGAGTTCCACATGAGACTAACCGAAGGTATTGATCATCCTGCGAACCCTTTGCCTAAGGAGGGAGTGTTTACCAAGGAGAATATGGAAAAAAATTCTGCCACTATACCAATCAATATTTCTACCAAATCTGATGTCGTTGAGAATATTCATATTGGAGAAAACTATTTACCTAAAGAGATTTCCAGTTATACTGCCTTAATTAAGGATTTATGTGATGTCTTTGCTTGGTGTTACAAGGATATGATAGGAATCAACCCATTCATTATAGAGCATGAGATTAGAACTTACCCTAATGTTAAACACATTCAGCAAAAGCTTCGACCTATGAAACCATAGAAATAGGCAACCATTAAGGCTGAAGTAGAAAAATTGTTGAAGGCCGGTTTCATATACCCTATCTCTCTCATGGAATGGGTATCCAACCATGTTCCAGTTGATAAGAAACAAGGGACTATACACATTTGTACCGACTTTAGATATTTGAACAAGGCATGCTCTAAGGACAAATACCCCACACCGTTCATAGATCATATTATTGATGTGTGTGCAGGTAGTGAAGTTTTTTTCATTTATGGATGGTTTCTCGGGATATAACCAGATTTATATTAAACCCAAAGACCAGCATAAAAATTCCTTTATCTTCCCCTGGGGTATGTTCACGTACAAGAATATGTCATTTGGATTATAGAATGTTAAGGAAACCTTTCAACGATCAATGAATGTTTCTTTTCACGATATCAAGAACATTGTCAATCCCTACCTATATTGTCTTCCGACTCATTCTCGAAAGAGAAAGAATCATCCAAATCATCTTCGTTTAGTTTTTGAAATATGCATGCACTATAAGATCCGCTTAAATCCCCATAAGTGCATTGAATCAAGGAGACTTTAAGGGTTCATAGTCTCTGACAAGGTTATAAGGGTCGATCCTTTGAAAGAAGAGGCGATTATTAATTTACTTCCTCCTCGAATCATTAGATAGCTACAAAGTCTATAAGGAAATTCGAACTTTCTCAGACGATTTATTGTGAATTATGCCAATATCACTAAGGGAATCATGCACTTTCTCAAGCAAGACACCCCATTTTTATGGGATGAAGCTGAGTAGAAATCCTTCGAGGAATTAAAGAAAGCATTGTTATCAGCTCCTCTTTGTGCCTTCCAGATTACACAAAGGACTTCATATTGTATTTGGCTGCATATGAGTCTACAATTGGTGTAGTGCTAGTTCAAGAGGATGACAAGTTCCATGAGCATGTCATCTATTATCTTAGTCGTTCTTTGGCTGGTCCTAAGCTTAGATATTCACATGTGGAGAAAATGGATTTGGCGACAGTCTATGTCATCCAGATGTTGCGACGTTACATTTTGCTGAGGAAAACCATTATAGTTGCGGACGTGAATCCATTTCAGCATGTCTTATATTGAAGAATAATTGGGGGGAATTTTAATAAGTGGATTGTCATAATACAAGAGTTTGAATTATATTTTTAGTATTCCAAGTCAAAAAAGTCATTGGTATCCGTGGAGCTTATCTCAGAGTTTCCTAGTGATGAAATCGTAGTGATAGAACATGATCATTTCTTTATGAGAACATTTTATTAATATCTTCATACTTTGAAGTGTCCCACAGCCTTCTCAAGGGATTATCGACGCAAGTTAAGATTGAATGCTAAAAACTACCTCATAATCGGATATACATTATATAGATGAAGGGTAGATTCCATATTACATCGATGCCTTACCCATTGAAAGGCAACATTTGTCTTGAATGATTCCCATGACAGAGCGTGTGGGGTTCATTTATCTGGGTTAGCAACGACCCAGAAGATCTTGGGTGCCAGTTATTTGTGTCCTACAATATTCAAATATTGCATAGGTAAAATCTTGTCATTCGTGTAAACTATACACCAGAAATATGCAGTTGCATCCTACTCCTCTCTATCCCATCATCGTTGTGGGACCCTTCACCAAGTGAGGGGTGGATTTCATGACCTGCAACCTAGTGTCTTCTAGGGGGCACAAGTATATCAATGTCTCTATAGACTAATTTACAAATTGGGTAGAGGCAATGCTTACCTTTAAAGTTGATGGTGGGATGACATCGTACTTTGTGTTCAATCAAAATATCACCAGGATTGGTATTCCAAAGCATATTTTCACTAACCATGGCAGTCATTTTCAGAACAAGATGATGACAAATTTTCCTACTATGCTACGTTTTAGGCAAGACCACTCCTCTTCCTTTTACTTACAAGCGAATGGGAAAGTAGAAACCATTAATAAAACTTTGAAAACCATTATAAAGCAAACCATTAATGCAAGTAGATAAAACTGGCACATCATGTTGTATCCTGCACTTTAGGCATATCGAACGAATGTTAATACTACCATAGGATTTTAAATTTTACATCCCATTCATGGGGTGGAAGTTGTCACGCCAATGGAATGAGATACCATCCTTAAATATTGAAATTCACGTGCTTCCCGATACTTCTGATATAGAGGAATGTTTGTTGTATCAAGATCATCTAGATGAACAACACAGATATGCGCTTACAACGAACAAAGAACATAAACAACGTGTAAAGAACCTATACGACAAAGTCATTAAACCTAGGTTTTTCTCTGAAGGAGAACTCATATTGGTCTACGACTAGGATAATGAACCCCTGGGGGCAAGCAAGTTTAAATCTATGTGGTCAGTCCCATACATTTCGTCCAAGGTCCTAAAGAAGGGTGTGTATGAGTTATTTTATTATGATGGTAATAACTTTCCTAACCCTGAAACAGGCTCAACCTAAAGAAGTATTATGCTTAGGCATTATGATTTTTCTTGTAGTATAGTTGTATAATTTTGTAAATGATCATGCATCGTTAGTGTTTCTTATGCAGTATGGTGTTGTTTCAGATGTATTTGGAGTGATTCGTAGAGTTTTCTGATGGCACAAGATGTCACACTTGCAACCTGGCTTCAGTTACTTGGGTCATTTATGCACCCACAGGACAACCGGTTGCCTTAGGAGGCGCTTTCTTAGGTCCTGCAACTAACAATGTATTTGAATGCAGTGTTGTTCTTGAACTTCTTTCATATGCTATATCACATGGTATCACCTTCCTTGGAGTCATACTTCACTCTCAGTGAGTGGTCTCTTAGCTCAATGGGGTCCATCAGGTAAGACACCCTACTCTGTTATGTCAGTTTTTGAGGATTAGGTTACTTGAAAGAAATTTTGAGCATATTATATATCAACACATTTCAAGAAATCAAAACACTATTACTGATGCATATGCTAATTACATTTTAGACTAACATTTTTCTCACACTTTGTAAAAAGAATACACATATATACATAGAAACACATGTAAATAACCAGATATGTATATATATATATATAAGTAGGTCCATATACATTGAGTTTTGGTCCAAAGATCCATTAAATAAGTACATCAAAAATAAAAAATAGGATCATAATCCTCAATATGCTAAAATCTATGGAATCTCCTCAACCTCATTAGATGCAACTGCCTCCGCCATGGCCTCTCGATAGCACAACACAACCTTGGACACCTTCTGAAGTAGGCATAACCAGGATGGAGGTACACCCATGACATGCTCTTGCATGGCAATAGGAATCTGCTCCATGCTCAAAGTCAGTACATCATGTGTAAGCCTGGACAACTTTCCCTCTACCACACGAAGCATAGCTTTGTCCCTGAATCCATCTACAAGTTGTACATAGGTCCTAGGATGCTCATCAAGACGAATATGTCCAACATCTGCATAACACAAAAGACAACTTAGACTTGAATAAGCTACATATGTATATAACACTTATGAACAAAAATTCATAAAAAATTAAATATTTGGAAAGTAAAAACTCACCCATATATCCACATGCTTCCCTTGGATGAATAACTAGCTCACGGTCTCAAAGAAAATCCAAACCATCATACATGAACTGCTCCAAATCATGCAACTGGTGGCTCCACCACGCATAGAAGTCATCGTCATAACCACCCTCAATATAACCACCACCCTGGTGTAGGAATACATCTCCCCACCATGTGAGCCTAGGCTCATGTAGAGGTGAGGGATGGAGTGTCACTGCGGGACTCAGATCAGGTGCTATCTCGAAGAATAAAGCTACCAAGATGCTTTAATATCTGAATTTATTCTTCTTCCCCAACCTGCAGTCTGATAGTTTTTTTTTCATAATAATGACCATCCTTGAACACTAGTCATAGACTACACCTCACAAAAATTTCACTACTATATGTGTGTGGGTCCACATAGCCAAATGCAATGTGAATGAACCTGCCACTCAGATAATAGTTCTCACAAGAAATTTTAGTGGAAAGCTGGTGATCTGAGTAATTAGGATTTGTGTCCCTGACTTTTGTGTACCTGGAAAACAATATGTATTGACATAATCTTGCACGCTAAGGGGATCACCCCCATGGCCAGTACCACCCAATTTAACCACTTCCCCTCTATGAGATAATCTGGTGACAAAATATATGTCCTCGACAGTTATTTCCAATATCTCCCCCTGATAATCAAACATACCTAGCTCGGGATCCCATAACTGCACCAATGTCTCTAAAAGTCGAACTTGGGATCACATGTTTGATGTGTGGTAAAATTTTAATAAGCCACGCCTTCGAAGGGAATTTAACATCATTGGACCCCCCATTTCCATCCTATCCATGTCTTTGTGTTCTCCTTCCCTCCATTCTAGAACCATTTTTTCCTGCAAAATGAAGTTTTTGGCCATTAGATTCATTAAAATGCCTAATCCACAAGACTCACGGCTGTCTAGTGGGGACAATGTGTGTCACTCGTGGGTTCCCCATTGCATACTCATGATTAGTTCATGAAATCATGAGTTTGTAATGGGATACCCATGAGTCCTGGGTAGTGCCCTTATAACTTGCCAAAAAACCTCAAATGTGTATCAAAATTAAAAATTGAAAGCATGAAATAAAAGATGATGGAGATGTGAGTTACCTGCAACTTGCGGTTCTGAAATCCGTCCACTGGTTTGAACACATGAACCATTTGAATATTAGAGGTAAAACTTGCTCTATTTATGGTAAAAACCAAATGAAATGTTTTTGAACTAATTTTCATTATTTATAGTGAAAATTTCAAAAACATTTCCTACTTTTAAATAGTTTTGGTCAATTTCTTTTATTTGGACTAATGTTTATTGTGTTTACCTAGCTTTTTAGGTTATGGATGAAATTGTAATATATTTCCTCAGCATATAGGATAGGATTTGGTCCCCTTTTGCATCTTGCATTTATACCCTATCCCCTTACAAACCTTAGGATCTCCTTTTTTACTCGTGGACTACAATATGCAACTGTTTCTTACCCTTCAAACATCATTGTTCTTCCATGGTTAGAGCTTACCTCACATGGGTTACCCTAGCTAGAACACTTCTTTTCAATTCTGGTACCCATGCCGCATATTGTTAGGTTTTGGGAGCCTTCGTAGTTGTTTTTTACACAAAAATGAACCTCATTTTGTATCTTTTGCTAAACTACCCTTGGTTATAAGGCTCTCGTGATATGGAGTGATCTTCAAGCCCTGGTATGAGTCCTTAAACATGACTAGATAGCCAAGTTGCTTGGTCTTTCAGACTCATTAAAGGAAATGAAGTATCATCCATAACGGTATAAGTTTAACCCTTTTCTGGACCCAATGGATTATTTATGAAAAATGAATACTCTATTTTCTTCGGAAACTAGAAGAGTATCTTCAGGGATAAATTTATCTCTTTTCTGGGCATGGAGGGCTAAAATTATGGAAAGAGAACCTGTTTGAGCTTATTTTTCTTTTTTTGTGCTCTGGACTAAAACATGAAAAAGATTCCGAGTGTTCTTTATGTGATTGTCATGTTCGTTAAGCTTCAATACAAATCATTGAGTTTACTATTGTTAGTCCCATTCTCATTAATAAATGGAACTTTTCGAGTGATGTTTCCTTCCTTCACACTCGTTAAACTAAGGCTATATGCATTCTTTTGAAGGAGCGTCAGTTTAGTGATCGTTTACCCCTTTTTCAGACCTTGCCGACTAAGTACAAAAAATGTATAACTTAGTTATTCATAAGCTAAGAGAGTTCTCCTTTGATTTGTTTTATACTTTTCCGGGCTTAGGACACTAAATTTATGAAAAAACACCCCCCTAGAGTATTCTTTGGATTTTTCAGACTCTCAAAAGTATGAAACACCAACGAGCATTCACAAATTCAGGCTCGTAAAATCCAAGGATTAGTGTCATATCAAGCACTATTCTCTCTATTCTTCAAGCTTGCTAAAACATGAAGAAAGACTTGAGTTGACTTTCTTGTACTCGTTAAAACTTAACAAGAAAGGAACGGAAGTGTTATCTCCCAAAATAATTTATTTTGATAGTATGAAGAGTTTAACTCATGTAATGAAGGATATGAATATCACTGACAGTTTGAAAGCCTCTGTTTTTTATTTGGGTAAAATATTTCACAAGTTGTAGCTTTCGGTGGCTCAGGAAAGGCTCAAAACATCTCATTAGCCACCGAAAAGGGTTGTCTTTGATAGATTAATAAGGACTGCAACATATACACTAACCACCGAAAGAACATTTTTGACAGCAGGTCGGAGGTTTAATCCTCTACGACGCCGGCATTTTGGAGGTTTAGTCCTTTATACCACCAACACTATGAAAAAATTGCAGAGTAAAGCGCCGACGTCTTCAGGTTAGAGCTTCTAATCGTTGATGCTTAGAAGTTAGTGGTTTGAATCACTGACACTGTGGCAGTGCTCAGGTTTAAATCTTCGATGGGTTAGTGGCTAGAGCTTCCGATCGCCGATTGTGACGTTAGCGATTTGAGACACCGACATGTTCAGTTTTGGGTTTTCGATCATCGATGCATTAGTGGTTTGAGGTGCCGATCGATTAGGTTATAGCTTCTGATCACCGATGCTTAGAATTTAGTGGTTTGAATCATCAACACTATGGCAACGCTGAGGTTTAAAGCTCTGATGGGTTAGTGGCTAGAGCTTCCGATCGTCGATCACGATGTTAGTGGTTTGAGATGCCAACACTATGGCAGCATTCAGGTGTAAAGCTCTGATCCTTAGTAACTAGAGCTTCCGATCACTGATCACGATGTTAGTGGTTTGAAACACTGACACTACGGCAACGTTTAGATGTAAAGCTCCGATCCTTAGTGGCTAGAGCTTCCGATTGTCGATCATGACGTCAGTAGTTTAAAACGTCGACACTACGGTCACATTCAATTTTGAGGTTCCAATCGTTTAGGTTAGATATTTCTATCATCGACCGCAGAGACAGGGTAGAAAATTTCGGCATATTAAGCAAGAAAGATCATGTGAGTTAACCGCTGAAACGTTGGATTTTGGCGGCAAATTTACAGTGGACTAGCAACAGTGATCACTAGCAACTACTTCAGTTATTTAATGCTCACTCAATGAACTAGATCTTAGTCATAGTTAGACAAATAGTTAGGTAGGGTTTGAAACCCTAATTTGAAAAAACTATCACTTTTGAGTATTTTTGTGAAAACATATCAAAGTTTTAGGATCTGTACTTTTTGTAGAAGGCTACAAAGCCTAAGATCGATTTTATAATAAAGGTTCAACTTCGGGGATTTATAAGCCTATAATTATTTCATGCTTCTCATTTTACTTATTCATGATATAAGATCTTTTGTTGTGATCTATTCAGCCATCATCTATTTCTTTACTGTATTTATGCCTGAATGTGTATTTAGGTCATTTTCAGATTGATTAAAAAGCTGATAGCTGTCATCCTATTGGTTTGTTAGTGCAATTTGATTTATAAGTACCATCCTCATCAGGATTTATCCATTTATATGCATGTGTTTTGTATGTAAGTCTGCCAGCCTAGTGAGTTCTCCATCCCTGCACCTTATTGTCAAACTTCTGAGCAATTGCAACTAAAAGCCTTGTAAATGAGTGAGCTTTATGCATGCCTTGAGAGTGGACAGGTTATATAGGTCAACTGACTTGATCCATATCAGAAAACCCCAAAAGCATTGTAAGTTACCTGGAATCCTTGAGCTACAACCTAGAGGAGTTTCCTGGAGTGATAACAAATTGGCGCCGTTGCCGGGGAGAGGAGATTGAAGCTCAGCTTCCCTGGGAGACGACAAAGATACATGCTTTGATGATAGACAAAGCTTGGACACTATTATGGTTGTAATCATCTATCTGGTGACTCCATTGATATAAGGTGGCTTCAAGAATATCATGTACCAGAGCAAACCCTAAGGGGCCACCAACAACACCAGTTTCATATTCAGAAGAAATTTTGAAGAAAGCTAGGGCTTTACTAAGACATAACAACAGTGCTGCACAGAAACCTACATCAAGCATTTCAAGAAATCTTTCTGCTATTATTCCTTCTGCTGAAATTCTTAATTCTCAGGAATTTTTAGATACATCAGAAAAATCTAGGGGTTGGGAATCTTCAAGCACTACTGCTTGTGAAGATCCAATCCCTGGTGACTCCACTGAGATAAGTATACCACCGCCTTCTCAACAAGTATCTTCATTAGTTTTGCCTTCCACAACCCTGTCCATACCCATTTCCAATATGGCTTCCCCTCAATTGACCAAGATGGAAAGGATCCTGGTAGCTAGGTATGTACCCCTAATTTTGCCAAATCCTCTCACAGCCATGCCTACTGGGGATTATCTCAAGTATATGCCTAAGTTTACAGGGGAAGGGGATTTCACTGTTGAAGAACATCTAGAGGCTTTTTACAGCTATGATGAAAATATTAACATAGAACAAGAAGATGTATGGACTAGGGTTTTTGTGCAAAGCCTAGATGGCCAGGCTAGGAAGTGGTTTAAGGAACTGCCTGCTCGATCAGTGGTAGGCATAGAGGCCCTAGATGACATTTTCCTAAAGTATTGGGGAGAAAGGAGAGACCACCTCTAATATATCACAGAATTCAGCAACCTGAAAAGAGAAAATGGGGAGTCTTCTCTGACTTTACCAAGAGATTCAACAATATGTATGGCAAGATCCCCACCGAAATTAAACCCACTGATACCTCATCTAGGATAACTTACGCAAATGCCTTTGACTTTGACTTCTACCTACTTCTCAGAGAAAGGAGTACTGCCTCCTTATCACTCATGCAAGATGCTTCCCTAGAGGTAGAATCAAACATTCTGGCATCTCAGAAGGTCAAAGGGAAGATAGACTGGAAAAAGAAGCTAGCAAACTCTAGTGGGGCTTCTGCATCAGATAACAAGATTGAAAAAATGACCAAACTTTTAGATAACCTGACTGCTGAAATGTCTAAATTGAAGGACCAAGGACATCTACCGGTGACGGGTAAAGGACCAAGTGACTTTGCTCCTCGAAACCCAAATTTTGTTCCTTATAGAAGAGGAAACCCCCTAGTTCAGATTCTCAAAAGGGAGAGGAATAAGGAGGAAGACTAGAGGATAAGAGCTCCATTTAAAAATGTTGTATTAGAAGAAGAGCCAAAATTCATTGAAGAAGAAGGAGAAGCTGAAGACAATATCCACTGCATGGAGGATGAGGTGGATTGTTCTTTTCTTACACAAGCAGAATATGAGGAAGCCCTGATTAATGAGCAGATCACTGAAGAGGCTATCTATCAGGCTGATGGTCAGGGAGGTTACAAACTGAGGTCTAGGCTAGTTTCTCCCCCCAGGAAAAATGTTGTACCCGTCAAGCAACCTACTGCACCAACTGGAAAGGTTGTTGTTTTACCAAAGAAGGTGGCTATCCCATCCAAAGCATTGCAGAAACCAGCACCTTCAGCCACACCTAATCAATTCCAACTCAAACCTACAGCTCATGAGGTAAGGTTTCCAAACAGGCTGCATTATTCTTTCAACCTTGAGTCTGAAATTCAAAAATTGAAAATCCCTTTTCCTTTAATTGAGCTAATGAAGAATGATGCATTCAAAACCTCCATTCTAAATTCCCTTCAGCCCAAGGTGCACATTGAAAATTAATTTGTGAACCTACAAGATGACAAGCCTGTTGTAACCCTGGTCACCATGATCGAAGACCTAAAGGACTCATGCCCACCATTCTACATATCCTTGAATATACATGATAAAATCCTCCATAACTGCCTGCTAGATTCAGGAGCCTCTCATAACCTAATGCCAAAAGCTATGATGGATGAGCTTGACCTCAGCATCACCAAGACCTACCATGATTTATTCTCCTTTGACTCTAGGAAGTTCAAGTGCTTGGGCCTCATCAAAGACCTTGCTATGAACCTAACTCAGCTACCTTCGAAAAGCGTCATGATGGACATTATAGTGGCTGATATCCCTCCAAAATTTGGCCTCTTGTTGTCTCGATCATGGAGCAAAAGACTAGATGGCACCCTTCAGATGGATCTCACATATGCTACCATTCCCATTTTTGGAGGGAAGACTAAGAGGTTGTATAGGGAAAATCAGCTGGCATACATTATAAGCAAGGAAAGCAACTCAGTGAATCACCCCATTTATGCAATGGACAATGATTTTGGGTCATGCATTTTGCAAATAGATGATTCTCAACAGACATCAATCCAGATCACTCAGCCCACCTGTCAGTAGCCCAAAGAAGTAACCACAGCAATATGGACCATGTATTTTTATGGGGCTAGCACTCAAAGCTCAGCAAGTGCAAGTGTAGTATTGATCTCCCCATCTAAGGAAAACATGCACCTGTCTTATAAGCTTGATTTTAAAACCACTAACAACATAGAAGAATATGAAGTCATGCCGTTAGGAGTTAAAGCTGCCAAGGAGATGGGGATCATCTACATGAATATTTTTGGAGATGCAGACCTCATCATACAGCAGGTCAACAACACTTTTCAGACAAAAAATATCAGACTGAAGGACTACAAGGACGAGGTATGGAAACTCAAAGACTCCTTTATGTTTTTTGAACTGTCTTATATTCCTAGGGCTTTGAATCACCTGGCTGATTCCCTAGGTGTCTCTGCAAGTCTGTTTGTTCCTCCTTTACCCCCTAAGCTCGACTATGATGTTTAGGTCAAGTACAGACCCTCTCTGCCAGACAATGTAAAATTTTGGAGGGTGTTTGAGAATGATGAGGAGCTTAGTAAATTCCTTCAGTTAGTAGATGAATTCTCTGACATACACACAGACCAGGAAAACCTAAACATGGAGGAATCCAAACAGCTCAAGTTAAAAGATAAAGTGGCTAAGTAGAACATCATCCAATTGCCCAGCAACTACATACCCCGAGGTCTCGTAGCACTGGAAGAGTTTTTTGATCACAATGACATCCCTTTCAAGCCTGCCAAAAAGGAGCTAGATCCTGTTATCCAAGAGAAAAACATAGGAAGCCAAAGCCGTCCAAAAATGATAAATCTGTCCACTGGGCTGACCGCTGGTTAGAGGTATGAATTTTGTAGCCAGATAAAAGAGTTTTCTGATGCCTTTGCTTGGGAGTATAGTGACCTAAAAACTTATGACACCAATATCATCCAACACAGGATTCCTTTGGAGAAGGACACCATTCCTTTCAAACAAAAGCTAAGACCCATTAGCCCTCTCCTATTACCAGTGATTGAAAAAGATATCCACAAGCTCCTCAAAGCCAAGATCATAATCCCCCTCAGGTATTCCAAGTGGATTGCAAACCTAGTAGTGGTAAGAAATAAAAATCGAGAAATCAGGTTGTGTGTGTATTTTAGAAACCTGAACAAGTGTTCCAAGAAAGACAACTATCCACTGCCCAAGATGGAACATCTCCTGCAGAAAGTCTCGGGAGCTAGGGTTATGTCCTTCCTTGATGGCTTCTCTGGATACAACCAAGTTTATGTACACCCGAATGACCAAGAGAAGACTGCTCTTACCACCCCCTGGGGCACCTTCATGTATTCTAAAATGCCATTTGGGATAATGAATGCTGGGGATACTTTTCAAAGAGCCATGGACCTAGCTTTTGTAGGGCTAAATGATAAGTTTGTGCTGATATATTTGGATGACCTAACAATTTACTCTCACAGCCATCATGACCACTTGCAGCATTTAAGGAAGGTATTTCTGAAGTGCAGAAGGTATGGAATATCACTGAACCCCTAGAAGTCCCAATTTGCACTCAATTAAGGAAACCTCATAGGCCACATAGTCTCAGCTGAAGGTGTAAAGATCGATCCAGTAAGGGTGGAACCAATCCAAAAGATGTCAAAAAGAGACATTCAGACCTTTTTAGGCAAGTCAAACTTTTTCAGGAGGTTCATTCCTAATTTCTCCGAGCTGGTAAAGCACATAACAATCATGCTAAAAAAGGATGCAAAAATATAGTGGAATGACCAGGCAAGAAACTCTTTTGAAGACATTAAGAAAGCCATCATGGAGACCCCAACCTTGATTAGTCCCGACTACACCAAGGGTTTTTACATTTTCTCTTTTACATCTTATGACACAATGGCAGCTGTACTATTACAAAAGAATGATGAAGGTCTTGATCATCCAATTACATTCTTCAGCAGAATCATGAGAGATGCTGAGATGAAGTATGACCCAATTGAGAAGCAGGCTTATGCTCCATAAAATATTTGAAGACTTTCAGAATCTACATTCTCCATGCAAAGGTCATTGCATATGTCCCTTCAGCTACTGTGAAGGATGTTTTGACTCAGCCTAACATTGATGGGAAGAGAGCTAAGTGGATTTCCAGACTCATTGAGTTTTATGTAAAGGTGAAACCCACCAAGCTGGTAAAGGGATTAGGTCTGGCCAAACTCATGGCCAAAGAAAATTGTGAACTGATGGGAATAAATTTCACATGTGTCAAATCATCAAAGGTGCAGACTATGGTAGAAACAGAAACAGAAGTAAATCAAGATCGGAATGACATTATATTAGTAGCTGAGAACATATCTTCATGTGAGTGGTACTCATGTATCATTCAATTTTTGCAAAAATTAGAAGTTTCTCCTAATCTCACTCCTAACCAAGCACGAGATCTTAAGTTGAAATATGTTAAGTTTTGCATAATTGACAAACTGTTGTACTGGAGGGATCAGTATGAAATTTTTCTAAGGTGTCTAGATAAAGAGGAAGCAAAGCAGGTCATGCATCACTTTCATTCTAGCACATGTGGAGGCCACCACTATTGGAAAACCATATCCCACGAGATCTTAAGAGCAGGATACTATTGGTGAGTCCTCTTTGCTGATGTATGCACTTTTGTAAGGGCCTGTGACCAATGCCAAAGATTTATAGGGAAGCAGGAACTCAAATCCTTGCCCCTTAGGCATGTTACAGTGAATGGGCCTTTCTATTAATGGGGTTTGGATTTCATAGGTGAAATAAATCCATCCTCCAGTGGACAACATAAATTGATCTTAGTAGCCACTGGCTACTTTACAAAATGGATAGAAGCATTACCTACCATGAATGCCACTCATCAAGTCATAATGAGATTTTTATATGATAATATCTTTAGCAGGTTTGGCTACCCAAAAAGGTTAGTAACTGATAATGCACCGGATTTTAAGGTTGGGGCATTAGTTAAAATATGTGCATCAATGGGTATTCAACTGGTGTACTCCACATCCTATTATCCCCAAGGCAATGGCCTGGCAAAGTCATCCAACAAAAGCTTAGTTAGAATCATCAGGAAATTGCTAGAGACAAACCAGAAAAGTTGGGATTCAAAGCTTAAGTTTGCCTTATGGTCTGATAGGGTAACAAACAAAAGATCCATCAGGACTTCTCCATTCAAGCTAGTTTATGGCACTGAGGCCATCTTTCCTATCCAGGTCATCCTTCCAGTGGCAAAGTTCTTTCAGGAAGAGGAGGATGAATCAAATGATATGGTGAGAAGGATGATGGATTTGGTAGAGTTACAGCAAATAAGGGAGCAAGTTGTAGAAAAATTAGAAACTCATCAACAGAGGATAAAGGGCATGTTCGACAAAAGAGCAAAAGTAGAAAACTTTCAGGTCGGAGATTGGGTCCTCAAGTGGGATGCTGTCAGACAGGACAAGGGAAAACACGGAAAATTTGACTCTTTGTGGATTGTCCCTTTTTTTATAGACCAAGTATATGAGAATAACACCTTCAAATCGCAGAATCTGGAAGGTGAAGAGGTATTTGATGGCCCAGTGAACGGGTGGTTCTTGAAACTCTATTTTATTTGAGGCTCTGAGGCCTTATTATTGTAAATTAGTAGATAGTAGGTTGTTTTGCTTTAAGAATGAACTCCATGCCTAATGGAACACTAGAATATAGCTTCAATTATTCTTTTTCAGGAAAGGCATTTTGGTCTGGGGTTCTTGGGATCTCACTGGGAGGTTCCCATCCCTAAGTAGGAGCCAAATGTTATCTCCCAAAATAATTTATTTTGATAGTATGAAGAGTTTAACTCATGCAATGAAGGATATGAATATCACTGACAGTTTGAAAGCCTCTGTTTTTTATTTGGGTAAAAAATTTCACAAGTTGTAGCTTTCAGTGGCTTAGGTGAGGCTCAAAACATCTCATTAGCCACCGAAAAGGGTTGTCTTCGGTAGATTAAGAAGGACTGCAACATATACACTCACCGCCGAAAGAACATTTTTTACAGTAGGTTGGAGGTTTAATCCTCTACGACACCGGCGTTTCAGAGGTTTAGTCCTTTATACCGCCGAAACTACGAAAAACTTGCAGTTTAAAGTGCCGACGTGTTCAGGTTAGAGCTTCTGATCGTTGATTCTTAGAAGTTAGTGGTTTGAATCGCCGACACTACGGTAGTGCTCAGGTTTAAAGCTCCGATGGGTTAGTGGCTAGATCTTTTGATCGTCAATCGCGACGTTAGTGGTTCGAGACACCGACACGTTCAGTTTTGGGTTTCTGATCATCAATGCATTAGTGGTTTGAGGCGCTGATTGATCAGGTTAGAGCTTTCGATCGTCGATGCTTAGAAGTTAGTGGTTTGAATCGTCGACACTACAGATCTGTACTTTTTGTAGAAGGCTATAAAGCCTAAGATAAATTTTATAATAAAGGTTCAACTTCGGGGATTAATAAGCCTATAATGATTTCATGCTTCTCATTTTGCTTATTCATGATATAAGCTCTTTTGTCGTGATCTGTTCAGCCATCATCTCTTTCTTTACTGTATTTATGCCTAAATGTGTATTTAGGTCATTTTCAGATTGATTAAAAAGCTGATAGTTGTCATCCTATTGGTTTGTTAGTGCGATTTGATTTATAAGTACCATCCTCATTGGGATTTATCCATTTATATGCATGTGTTTTGTATGTAAGTCTTCCAGCTTGGTGAGTTTTCCATACCTTGACCTTATTGTCAAACTTCTAAGCAATTGCAACTAAAAACCTTGTAAATGAGTGAGCTTTATGCATGCCTTGAGAGTGGACAGGTTATATAGGTCAACTGACTTGATTCATATCAGAAAACCCCAAAAACATTGTAAGTTACCAGGCATCCTTGAGCTACAACCTAGAGGAGTTTCCTAGAGTGATAACATGAAGGAAATACACTATTTGATTATAAGTTTGTTGGCAGCATGTCATCCTTGAACAAAGCACTAGTTTGAGTCTCCCGATACTCATGCTCCAATTTTTCACTTCCTAGTTGAACTAACAATTTGAGTCATTGTATTTCCACTTGTCCTGAATACATGGGGAATATGTCAATGTCTCCTACATGGTAGATAGGCCTAGTTGTTCCATTCAAAGTATAAAGATGCATTGGGTTATCTCTGTGTCATGCTCACTGTTCAATAATATTTACCCCCTATCTACTCATCATGATCTCTATCATTTTTATCTCTAACTTTATCCTATATACATCTTCCCTTATCCAATCTACCAGTTACTCATGTGGCCTGTTGAAGGATTCATTGCCTTCCTCTTTGTAAAATGGCTTCCAAACAATACCTCTTGCACAAGAATACCTAGAGTTTCAAATATAGTACCTTAGGATCCACTACTCATATTGGTGGAATCCTCTGCATTGGTTGTTGGTACAACTTTCTAGTTGGCACTCTGATGGTATCCTTTCATGTTCGACTTCAACTGATGTATTGACATGGTAGGATTCGTACTAGTTTCTATGGTTTTGGATGAAGACCTTGGGTTACAGGCTATATAACCTAAGTTGCATAAGATTGTGCCATGCCTTGTGACACTATTTCCAACTATTAATGATCTATCATTGTACTAATGTGGCTTTGATCCAACTTTGTAAAACATATGTAGCCTTGTTTCCCGTACTATATGATGTAAATGTACCTTGTA
Organism: Pseudotsuga menziesii; assembly: GCA_001517045.1. Lineage (NCBI taxonomy): Eukaryota > Viridiplantae > Streptophyta > Pinopsida > Pinales > Pinaceae > Pseudotsuga > Pseudotsuga menziesii. The sequence continues at coordinate 417,008 of LPNX010870601.1, forward strand.
AAGGATCTAGTTTTCCACATTATTGAACATGGAATCCTCAGTGATGATTTTGTAAATGACCTTGATTTGTCTGTTTCAAGTGATTCTCTACGACCTTGATTATGAGTCCTCTGAGTTAAAAGATTGTAATGTATTTTGGCCATCACTACCCTCTGACCTCAAACATTATGAGGCATTTGTTATACCATGAAATGGCAGTTCTTCATCTGAGTAACGACTCCATCTTGTCATTACACAAAAGGAAACTATTGATTGAAGTGTCCATAACCTTATAGATGGATGAGATCCTTGATACATACTTACTCCTTCAGCTTTACTACTTTTTATGAAATATTTTACGTTGCACTCGCAAGTCCTATTATAGAAACTTGTGTGCCACTCGCAGGCTAGCCCATATGCAACATGGGAATCATCTCTAAGAAGTTGCAATCATGACTTCCCTTAAGGAAAGTCACAAGTCACTCACAAGTTTCCTTATAAATACCCGCAAGTTCCATTAAATTAAGTTTAAAAATAAAAAGATGATTAGTTTAGGGGCAGTTGGGTTCGGATTGGTAACTCCCCTAACCATCCTAGGACTCGAATCCTCTCCTCGCCAGCAACTATAAAGAGAGGGGAGGGGTAGAGGATAGGAGAGGAAATTTTGAGAGAAAAGTTATGCTAGAGGATTCTCTTGGAGAGAGGAGAAAGGAGGACTCAGGTCTTTGTATGCAGAAGAAGCTTGTCTCAGACAGGGTTGTAATGTTTCTTGAACCTCATCAATAAAGAGTGTTTTTCTTCCATATTTGTCTTAGTACATGATTTTATTGTTATGAGTTATGATTTATATTCTTATTTGTTTCCAAATGCAATTGTAATATGTTCATGTCTCTTTATATAACAATAGAAAGTACTGTGAGGAAATATCAATCTTTGTTGCAGGTGTTGAAGATAAGAAGGCTAAGGAGCATTTGAGGAGGAGAGTTAAAGCTTGGATCAACCATCTGGTAAAAGGTGCATGTCCTATTAACCCTTATTCTCTTATATATGTTTCCAAACCCTATATGTCTACAAGTCACATCCATAGTATGTTGGCGACCCTATTACCCCAAGTCATAAGGTAGATTTCTCTCACAACAATAAGGGAGAAAAGAAGCAAAAGAGAAGGAAGAAGACCGTGGAAATTTGTGAAGATATAATTTGAAAATGTGTGTGTTGAATGTAAAATAACGCTTGAGATTGAGGCAGAGGTGCTTTAGTGTTCATTTTATTATTAGTGGGAGAATTTATAAACCCTGAGCATTGTAAATGTAATTTTTGAGTGATCTGAAATTAACTTGATCTGAAATTTCAGGATCTTTTAACCATTAAAATACATGTGAAATTGAATGTTAATTATTCCTTAAACAGGCTTATCAACATGAAATTGAAATGCTTTAAAACATTCACAAAGCAGTAAATACTGAAATACAAACCATAATAAGAGACACAACTGATAACAAAGTTCACCCCTCCTGGGCTACGTTCAGGGCCACTTCCAAATGGGAAGGTCGATCTATGAAGTCTTCAACAGCTTACAATTGAGTGTTCTGGGTTGAAATTTTGTCTATCAAAAGCAGAAAATAACAGCACCATTGAACGTCTTGCGAAATTCTAAGAAAAATGAGTATTAACATTTCTTGTATGTGCCTAACAGGGATAATTTTAGGGGCGAATTTTAGCCCAGTGGGCTATTTTTCCATGTTTTTCTCCCAAAAAAGATTCGCCATTTTGCATTTTTTGAAGCCCTGTTTCGCCCAATTTTGAAGGGGTAAAATTTTTTCACCCTAAAAATTGCCAAATTATTATATAAGATATAAAATCCTTGGAAATTAAAATATTTTTTGAAAAATATCACCAATCATTTTATAGTTGGCGTTTTAAGAATTGATAATATTCGCCAACATTTATACACTTTTAAATAAGTATGGTTCCTTAAAATCATCCCTGGTGCCTGAGACCTCCTTTGGCACGCAAAATGAGACACACTTCCTACAAATAAGAAAAAAATGTACACCCTGTATGGATTCTGTCCAAGATTCGTGCCCATTAATGGCCTATGTGCCTTGGGAATTGTTCATGTAGATTTCCTCGTAAACTCTGTAGCTCTGCACTCTGTCAAAACCCAAAATTTCTCCTTCCCTGGTTAAAAATATGGGCTTTTTATAATGTTAAAAAGTAGTTTTGGAGGGCACTGGCCATGGGCCACGCACCCATTTGAAGCCATTATACCTACTTCCAGGTTTTAAACTAAGCCCTCCATTCTCTACCATGGCTCATCCGTATGGCCTGCTAGTTAAATTGTTGGCACATGGAGCAGAAGTCCTAGGGTCAAACCCACAGGCCTCTCCCCTATCCACGTTCGTTTGTGTGGTGGCATTTATATATATTACCACATATATCATATGGTTTACGTATTGGATATTGTTTGTTAATATGTGATATGGTTTGTTGCGCATATGTGACTTATCCTATGGTCCATGTTACATGATATGTGGCGCATATAGTATGGTACATAATATGGATTGGTGCGATAATACATTTCATGTTTGGCATATAGTGTATGAATTGGTTAGGATTTGGCATGTGATATAGTTTAATAATATGGTTAATGTAATAAGGTTATGGTGCGAAGTGTTGGCATGGGGTTGAGGGTTAAGCCCTCGACCACCCCCTTTTTAATAAAACGATATATATTCTTTTTACATTAGGCCATATCTCTAACAACCAAGAATATGCATGGAGGATATGGTTTGCGGGATTTTTGTGAATGTCATAGGAACATAGAAGTTTTGGGTTCAAATCCCATAAACTCTAACCCATAACCTTATATTTTTGTTAACCACAACTTAACCATTTTTTTACCATACCATATATATTTTTTCCATTTTTATCATTTTTTAACCTTCAATGTCGAAACTTCAACTGCTGACAACTTCTTCATCTAGGGGTTGTTTCACCTGATACGAATGTCGCTGGAAAGTTGTTGACGATTTCTTTCATCCTATAAGATTTTATTTCACTTTGAATACTTTGACTTAGATCGAATTTGACATGATCCACCTGGATCATTGATTTTAATTGAAGTAATAAAAAGAATAGGTTGTGTACTCTGAGATTGTAGTCTAGTTATTATTGTCTTAATACATATAATTTTAATAATTATATAGATGCACCATGAATCATTCCTCTTGACCCTTTTAATGCCCCGGTTAACTTTAGTAGTCATTTTTAAGTCTCTTTCCCTCCCCCAAAGCTTTCTAAGCACTAGGACAAGGCCACCTTCCTTAGTATATCAACTTGTAATAAATTAGGTTTTCTCCAAGAATTCAAATGTATGCAACACCACCTTAAAAATAGAGGACTAAAACTATCGCAATAAGAAAGCATGCTCATTGTAATACTTTTATGTGTCAATAACCATACCTTTCATGAAAGGGTTCATCTTAACCTATTGTGAAGAAACATTAATACTAAATAATGGGCATTAAGATCATCGATGTTCATAACCAACATTAAAGAGTATTAATGCTTAGTATTCACATCAAAAAACATCAATGCTCATTAAATGCATTAAGGAATATCAATACTCATTATATCCCAAACAACCATATAAATCTCCTAAGTCTTAACATAAACAACCATCAATTAAAAAAAATCAATAAAAAAAAGTGATAAACCAAAACATATCTCCTAATAAAAAAGTGATAAGCCAAAACATATTTCCTAGCAACCATCACAAAGTCATGGTTAAATAGCTAAAACTAAAATATATATATATATTACACCCAAAGCATAAGCATCCACAACAATTTTCAAAAAGAGAAACATTCATAATTATCAATATACATTAAAGATATAATCTTTTATAATATCACTAATAAATGTCTTTCTCATCCTATTAGATGAAGATAATACCCTCATCATATAATAAAAGTATTTCTCATCATATAACATAAAGAGAATGCCCACACAATAAACTAAAATTAAGAAAAAAATGAGCCAAAGAAAACAAAAAGAATGCCCTCATCATATAATAAAAGCATTTCTCATCATATAACATAAAGAGAATGAGCCAACTCATAAGTTAAAATTAGGAAAAAAAATGAGCCAAGGAAAACAAAGAGTTTAATATCTCATCAAATTACAAGTAACTAACCTACAACCTAAACCAAAATTTATATACAACCCCAACCAAAATTTACATTAAAACAAGTGTTATGAGAATTTAAATTTACATTAAAAAAAGTGTTATGAGAATTTTGTAAAGCCATATTCTCCTCATGATTCTTCTCTTTCACTTTAAAGTTTTAATGGGATATCTTACGAGAATTTTGGAAATCCATGTTTTTCTAAATAATTTTTCTATTTTACTTTAAAGTTTTACTAAGAATATTTTGTTTTCATTGGTAAAGTTTTATTGAGATGTATTTTGTTTTCACTTTGGCTATCATTATTTTATTATTGTCATCACCTAAGATCAGATCAAAACCCATGTTATGAAAAAAATGGAACCAAATTTACTCTTTACTTTTAACTTTTCTTAACAACAATTCGATTAAATATGTCACATCTAAATATGTAAACCATGTTATGAAAAAAATGGAACCAAATAGTACTTTTCTTAACAACAATTCGATTAAATATGTCACATCTAAATATTTAAACCATGTTATGAGAAAAAGTGGAACCAAATTTACTATTTACTTTTAACTTTTCTTAACAACAATTCGATTAAATATGTCTCGTTTTCTATAACAAAGTATTAGCACAACACAAAGTATCCAAGCATAACATGCTAAATCAAATCAGTAGCAAAGCATGAGATGCCAACACCAAAGCAAAACGCAAAGCATAAAATAAGATGTTAACACAAAAGACTAAACACCAAAGCAAAACTCAAAGTATAAGATGCCAACACAAAGCATTAGATACCAACACCAGTGTTCCATCCATGACAATTTGATTGATTTCTCCTCATTTCCTTCTCCTGGTACAAACAAGTCAATGCAAATTGCTTGATGCTTTTCTTGAGGTCCAACATTTCTTCTTTTCCATACAACACAAAGCATAAGATGATGCCAAGACAAAAGCAAAACGCAAGGCATGAGATGCCAAGACCAGAAAAGAAACCACAGCTTCTCCTATATTATATTAATTGGATTCATTTCTCATCACTTCCTGCATCCAGTTCAGTGGCGTGCATACAACTTACTCGCAAATTTCTTTTGCTTAATCTGCTTTTGCTCAACCTGCTCACATACAAATTTACAGGTTTTTTTTCCTGTATATTCTTTGTGTTTCTGTCTTTGCTCGACTGTGCTTGGTTTGAAGTTGGGATGGCCATGGAGAACGTTTGGACTGGAGCAGCATCCAACGTCATAAGCAGCATTGTTATTTCTCCACTTATCCAATTAATAGATGATATAATTCATCTGGATCGAAAGAGTGACCTTCTGCAAGATAAGCTGCGTCGTGCGAAGCTTCTCTTACAAGACATTACCAATAGATTTGAACGGGAGGAAATAAGTCCGCCGGATACCGTCAAATATTGGTTGCAAAGGCTCGGAGATTGCCTTCGAACTGCCAAAGGCATCATGGATCGCGCCCATCAACAGAAAGGGTGGACTCTACATAGAATCATCAGCAGACCAAGATTCTCCAAACAAGTTAGAGAATGGAATGCTAATTTCGATCGACTGTTTCTCGATCTTGAAAGGGATTTTTCAATATATCTCAAAGCTCAACAGATCGTTTCGTTGGCAGAGTCGTTTCTTCAGCCAGTTCCAGAGGCGGGCTTTGTGGGATCCGGGATTAAATCTGGCGAGATGCAGCTGCAGAAATGGCTCGACAATAAAGATCGTCAATTTCGCATAATTGCCGTTTACGGCATGGGTGGCATTGGAAAAACATCGCTGCTCAAAACTGTCTACAACGCCTACAAGAAAGGTAAGCTGTTCGAAACTGTAATTTGGACAACTGTTTCCCAGAATTATAGCATTCTGGACTTGCAGAGTAGTATTGCCCAGCAAATCAATTTACATCTGGGGAGCACTACTTCTAATGCTGAGAGCAGTTCTGCTGTTGATATGAGAAAGATGAAGCTCTATGCACGTCTCAGGGAGAAGAAATTTCTTCTCATATTGGATGATTTGTGGAGGGAAATTGATTTGGGAGAAGAATTGGGCATCCCAATGGGCAACGAAAAGGGTAGCAGAGTGGTCATTTCTACGCGCAGCAGAGATGTGATTAGAAGAATGAGGGCAGAAGACTTGTCCATACAAATACAACCGCTATCCAGAGATGAAGGATGGCAATTGTTTTGCAGAGGAGCTTTCAAAGATGGCACTGCTCCGACAAAAGAAATAGAGGATGTGGCCACACTAATTGCGGCAGACTGTAATGGTTTGCCGTTGGCCATTAATGTTGTAGCAGCAGCAATGAGAGGTAATATTAGTTTACTTGACTGGCATCTTGCTTTCAATCAGATCAAACATGTGGATCCTCTTTTTCTAGCATCCAGCCGCATTGATGAAGGTCTGTATCAGCGACTCAGATTGAGTTACGATCGTTTGCCTCATTCCAACGTCAGGAATTGTTTTCTATACTGTGCTACTTTTCCCGAAGATTGGGGAACTGGTGTGGACCATATGGTGGAAATGTGGATAGCCGAAGGAGAGGTCAATAGCAGAGAGAGCAGCTACAGCTATTTACTGGACTTAGGACGCAGCTATGTCAAGTTATTAGTAGAACGCTGCTTGTTTCACGTTGCCGTTGATGATGGTGGGTGGGAGAAGATACAGGTTCACGATGTTGTACATGACATGGCAATCTTTATTGCCGAGAGGGAAGATAACTGTTTCTTCAGGCCACGTCAAAACCTCCAAAGGTTTCCCTTGGCTGAAAAAGAGATTCACAATTGCAAAAGAATAGCAATTGGCTTTAATAATATTTCTGTTTTGCCAACAGATTTCAGATGCCCCAACCTCCTCACTTTGATGTTGCAATTTAATGAAAGTTTAAGAGAAGTTCCAAATGGCTTTTTAGTGAATCTCACCTCTCTCAGGGTTTTGGATCTCTCCGGCACTTCAATAGAATCGTTGCCCATATCACTCTGCCTTCTTAGACAGCTTCAGTTTCTCGGATTGGATAAGACATTAATCAAGGATTTACCTGAAGACATCTGCAACCTTTCTCAGCTTCAGTTTTTGAAGCTTAATACCTGTAGACAGCTAGAAACGTTGCCTTGTAAGATAGGACAGCTGGAAAATCTCAAGAGTTTAGATTTCAATAAATGTTGCAGCTTAAGAGGGATTCCCCGTGACATCTCTCAACTCACATCATTGAATACATTAAAGTTGTGCACCTCAGAGACGGTGAAGAAGAGTATAATGCACGTGGAGGAAGTGGAGAGTGGTGTTTGCAGTTTGAGGGATCTCACGAGTTGTCCACATTTGATGCAGCTTGAAGTACATGTAAAGGCAGGAATGGAAGTAGAGGGAATAGTACGGTTAGCAATGAAAGAGGGTATCATGGGAAGTTGGGTGGAGATGAGGCAGTTGGGATTGGATTTTGATGTGGAGATGTTTTCAGTTAGCCGGGCTTCCTCACTTGGAGAGATTGCCAAATTTAAGGTTTCTGTCATTATATGGATGCATTAAGTTAAAGGAGTTGCAGATAGGGACATGGGAAAGTACTATTGGATTTTCAAGGTTAGAAAACTTGAAACTCGACTCTTTGTATATGCTAGAGAGTATGACGAGTTCATCATCAAATGTTATGTGGAGTGAACAAACCATGCCTAAACTTCACGTTTTAGATATAGAAAATTGCGAAACTACCAAATTTGAGAGAGATGAAAGTTCAAAAAATTGGTGGGAAAATTTAAATTGGAAACAGAATGATGTTGAAATCTTCTCAAAAGAGAAATTACATCATTTAATTGTATTTGTCGACTAGTGTGTACTTGAAATATTAATAAAATTTGAACTATATTTTTTTAAACTAATATTTATATTGTGAATGGAATATATTGTTAGTATTTTCAGTTGGAGTAGTCTATTTATTTTGCATTTTGAACTTTTTCTTGTTTCCAGAAAATTTATTTTGGTAAAATCCATATTTGGAAGCGTTTAAATTGTTAAAAACATTGAATATTTAGACTACTCATTTTCAATTTCTATGATCCAATCTAAAAATCAAATGTATCAAAAATTACAAAACCATATCGACAAGAAAGATTATCAATTGATTTTTTTTACCTTATTAATAATGAAAGAGTTCCCCAATAATTATGATTTAAGCTTTTTTTCAAAAGAAAAAAAAAGTGTTTCTTGATATTCAATAGAATCAAAGGAAACTAAAATCTTACAAAATCCAATGTCCAACTTTTCAATCATACTGTTGAAAGTGTCCTCCCTTGCAAACATAAGCATGAATATAAATCAACCTTACAGATTTTAGGTGATTATCACAACTAGAGTGTCATCATAGATAAATTTTCATATAGTTTTGTAAAATTTACAATGTACTAAAATATGATTGAGAGATTCAAAACCCATATTGCACATTATGCAAACACTAGGACTGACCGACATCTCCTAGTTAGGTTATCCCAAGTTAGTATACAGTTCTCTACCCATAGCCAAAAGAAACATTTAAGCCAAAAGAAACATTTAATTTGCAACAAGATTTTCTATTTCCATAATCTATTATACCACCATTTAGATTCAATTTCATACTTTATTTGTGAAATTCCATCATAAGTTGTTTTTCCATTTGCGTGGTAGTAGCACTATTCCAAGCCTAAGGAAGACTGTCATCTTCCTCTTTCAATACGATTCCAGTTATATTTAGGAAACCAATATATGTTGTAGTGTACATTTTTGTAGAAACTAGGCACACTATCCAAAATATTTCAAAGAGGCTTCAAATCTTTGACATTGATTTAGCATTCTTTCTCAACACCCTCATTGACAATGGATTCCACACTGACTCCATGGTTATGAGACAACTAGGGAAGCTCAAGGGAAGTGATATTAGGTTCTGATAGGCTTGACAAACTGATATATGTGGCTTCTTAATATGGTGTGTCTGAGGAATTTTTACAAACACTTCACATACATCCTCCTTCAATACTTTGTCTAGTTTCGAAACTAGGAAAAAACAGTAAACTAGTCTTTCTTGGTATGGTTCCGAACACCACCGAACCTTCCAAATTTATTATGGAATGAACCTATGGGATTTAAAACATCCTAACATACCTCATACACTCATTGGTTGAATTATAAAACTCATTTTGACATGTTATTCAAGTTTGCACAATTTTGGCAAATTTAGAGCTTTTGATTAATGAAACTTAAGATGATCCAAATGCACCCAAATGACTTTAAATTTTGTATGGAAGGGATTGATGGGTATTAAGACATCCTAATGCATATTATTAACTATCATACACTTTCCAAATACTTCTGCAACTTTCTTTTGACCCTAGGGAAAGAAGGACAAACACAATAGGAAAATCGATGTTAAAACCCCCTAGGGTAGATGACACTTTTGGATCTCCAAATGTAGTATGACCCTCCCAAATTTTAGAACATCGACTTGGATTGGTTATGGGACATCAATTTCCATCAAAATACAAGGGTTTATATGTCCTCCAACTTTATGTTGATCCCACAAGTCAGTAAGTTTGAAACAAGGTTATTACATTGATGGAATTGAGAAAAAGATAATGAAACTTGCTATGAAACTTCGACCAAATTCCCCATGGGCTTGCATAAAATGTATGGTCCACTTTTAGTACATAAATGGATTCTCAAACAACTGAAAAATAACAAACGAGGACTTATACAAATTCAATACGAATCCGATTCAATATCAAGTACCAAATACATAGGGAAAATGGCTACATTACATAAAAGTTTTAGCATTTTACAAATAAAACTCCTTGGGATTTGAGATTGATTTCACATGTGAAGAAATATACAGATATATACATCATATAAAACATCAATGGAATCCAATATACTCCTTAAAAAATGATTACACACCTCCAAGTGCACCACCAACTTGAGACATTGAGAATGAAATAAAGAAGACAAGATCGATGTAATGAATAAGAATGGAAGAAGATCTAAAACTATAGGAGGAATTAAACCTACAAACAAACACCTTTATTAATATCCAATGAGAGGCATGAGTGGCATCTCCATCAACCAACTTGGACAGGGGTCTTACACCTTCGAAATTGGTTCAGAAGCAGGGAGAGTAAAAACCAACCGTGCAATGGACAAACAAATATCTCCAAAAATGCCAAAGAAAAAATCACAAATGACCAAAATATACCCCATTTCAACTTCCTCCTCTTTTAATAACCTCCTTGGCCTCATTTCCATTAAATAAACTCGAATTACCTTCCCATTGGTTCATTAACTTGAATTAGTGTTAATCTAGGTCATTACATTAACCCAAGTGATGCTTGTCTTGACTTTGCTTGCTCTCCCTTCATAAAACTAGACTTGGAACCTTTCATGAAGCTTCCTTGGGCTCCACACACACCTCATGCACCCTCTTGGGTCTATTTTTATCTCTTACATGCCATAGATGTTATAGAATATTGGCATAGTTGTAAAATGATTTGTCATAAGTATCATAAGGTGTCATAGAGTTGTCATAACTATCATAATGATTGTCATCGTTATCCTAGAATATTGTCATTGACTAAATTTAGCCTATGACTCCTCATTCACCACCTTGTAAGTAACTCCTTCCTCCCAATTCGAATTTGTGGATGATGCCATGTATAAATGACCTTCATGTGGAACCCACACATCCACGTATACGTCCCCATGGCCAACTAGGACCCATTACCACTTCATTTTGGAGCATTTAATCGTTATTCCATCATTTATTTACCCATTTTCACCTTCCACAAATATGAGTTCAAATTTACATGCGAAGCTATAGGCCTTGGGGTTAAATATCAATAGTTTGATTTTTCCACGTAAGCCTTAGGAATTGGATAGGCCAACTTAACTGTTTATTTGAAAATTATTTAGTTGGGAACATGACATATGCAGTCCAATCCTTTTCCTATTGACCTCCTATACCCAGATCTTCTGCAGGTAACCAATGAGACCCAATATTTCTCATCCAATTAGGTCTATCCATCTAATCCAAAGTATAGAAGCGAAATTGTGCAAGATACTCTTTGAGAGGTGAAGAGAGCACATATGCCTCCTCCCCTCCAATAAAAGGATCCACGCCTACAAGCACTTGTGTCTGATTTTACACTCTCCAGGTTAGCCATCTAGTCAACCATGGAAGATCTTGGACAAAACCATTCCAAATATTAGATACACCCATGACAAATTTTGTGGGATTCCTAGTCCAATGAGCCAGATGTTTGTGTTTGAGATATTTTGTGTTAAGGAATGTACTCCATAAACAAGTTCCAAATAACCCTTTCCATAAACTTTAAGCATAGAGCTAGACTGAACCACTGCAAATTCTTAATGTCCCATTTCCCCATGGCCTTTGGTAGATAAATTATGTCCCATAGTGCATCTTCTCACATTGAGCATTCCTAGACCATAAGAATTTAAACATTTTTTCCTTGATAAAATCATAATATAGTATTGGACACTTTTGATAATGAAAACCAATAAACTGGTATTCCCGCTAACCCAAATTTGATCAAGGTGAGAAAAACGAGAATAGAGTAAAATAAGAACATGACACCCCTAAAGTAGATGCAAAGCAATAGGAACTACATGAATGGTTTTAGGACCCCAATTGATCTCGATTAAGAGAGACATGCCAAAACAACCCTACTATTCTAGTGGACCAAAGAAATTGGGGAAAACACTAGTAGAGGGGAAAGAGGAAAGGGAAGAAATCCTCCTCCGCAAATATCAACTAGACCAAAACATGACAAAGATGCAAACACAGTTAGAGAACCTTTAGGAAATAATGGATCAATTGCGAGCTCAGATGGAGATTTTGAATTGAAGAATACATTAGATGCAAACATAACTAGGGAATATCACTCAAAATATGGTCAATCCAATCAAGGCTCTATCTAAATTTGAAGACAAAATACTGAAAGATAAGGCTCTAATGGGAAGTACCTTCCACTCTTCTCCTTCGGAACAACGGACACAACCATACACAATGACTGGAAACCAAGTTATCTAGATCCCGGATGAAGAAATATATTACTTCTTGAGTAGCATGAGATTCCATTTTGCAGTATAATTTAGCACTAGTTATTAATAGTATACTTGCCTCTTATATATGAATTAAAACAATCAGATTCTACTCTACTCGGTGATCATTTTTATTTCTCAAACACTATTTTATAGTCTATTTTTTGTTAGATGCAACCTAAACACACATTATTTTGATGGATAATGTAGAACTAGGAAGAAATTCCATAGGTAGCCTCATTTTGTTTCGATGGTTTGACAAGTAATCTTTGAGTCTAATAGCCATGGTAGACCATTTTTTCTAGAAATGTAACACTTTGCTCAGATATTTAAAGAATCCTACCAATCTTTATAAAAATAAAAATGTTAAAGTTATCGACTATTATGTTTTAGTAGACTATGTTGAAAAGTACCTATGTGAGAATTTCACGTCAAACCTTTCTTGAATGAATTGATTTAGGTGATAAAGGAATTCATAAAAAAAATGATGTTAAATGGAGGGTAGTATTAATGCACCTCCTAATATCTAGCATTATGGATTATTACCAATTTTAAATTGAAACATAAAATATGTTATCAAATAAAATTCATCTTGATATGAGGTCATAGAAGAGGAACG
>LPNX010870636.1:0-48734 GCA_001517045.1 Pseudotsuga menziesii
CATCAATGTTGGACAATGGTTGAGCAGAAATTTAAAAAATTTCATCTTTGCTGCTTGTATATCATAACTCTCTCATTTCTAGCCTTCATAGGCATTGCATTTAGATCCTAGCTCTTTATTCATTATGGAAATTTCATTGTAAGTGTCTCTACTTTTCAAAAGACGGTTTCTGATGAGGTAAATGCCCAAATCAAAGCTAAAGGTTTTTTGCTTGTACAAGATGCCAAAAAAGTATCTATGTAGGCATTGCAGTCAACTTTCACCAACTATGGAGCATATACCTGTGGCCACCATGAGACAGTTTGCTTCATGAAATTTGTATTCAATTTGCTTCATAGTTTTTTTTACTAGTGGTCCAATTTGCTTTGTATTTGTTTTTGCAAAGCAACCTGTGGGAGAGTTGAAACCATGATATTGTTAGTAGCTACCTAGGAATTATTGAATTTTTTATACAGGCCACCATTGACTGGAAATGTCATAAGATAGGATAGTATAATTTTTTAATATCCAACTAATGGCCAAAAGAAAGCTCAATAGGACATGGAACTAAAGACTGATACCAATCTGTAGGGGTGATGGAAAAATAGAATCGTAATTGTATAATTTCTATGTAACAATACCTTCAGCAGTCTAGTTATATGGTTGTTAAGGCATATGTTGGCTGCCTGGCAATTCAATACTTCAAATTAATAAAGCCTCCTCATTGACAGCAGTCTCTCATAATCTAATTATAAAGAGGATGTGCATATATTTGATGTTAATATATGTCAACTGGTATTTGGGAAGATTAATTCTTGTTAAATCAACCCTGGAGGTAATCCTGGTCAACTGGCATACCTTGGCCTATATTCCCAAGGCATTCTGGAGAAAATTTGGGGAACAAGCTACAGATTTCTATGGTCCTAGATAAGGGAGAACGAAGGCCTATCTCTAGTAAAATGGCAAGATCTTGCAAAGCCAAAAGAACTGGATTGATGGGGCCTGAAAAACATATATCATTTCCAGAAAGCATTAGCAGCTAAGTGTATGGATAGACTTTGGAACCAAATTCTTGTTTAGAAATATATAAAGAAAAATACAGTAGATAGATTACAAACCCTACCAAATAATCCAACAAGCCTCTACCATATGGAACAATGTTATCGAAACTGGACCGGTCATCGAACTGGCAAAGCCCAAAATGTGAACCGGACCGGAACAGCAAAAAACTGGGTAAAAAACTGGCTGACTAAAAAATACATAAAATATTCATATTTTGTAAAAAAACATATATATTCATGTGCATACATATGAATCCAGACCAGGGATGATTTTAAGGAACCATACTTATTTAAAAGTGTATAAATGTTGGCTAATATTACCAATTCTTAAAATGTCAACTATAAAATGATTGGCGATATTTTTCAAAAAATATTTTAATTTCCAAGGATTTTATATCATTTATATAATAATTTGGCGATTTTGAGGGTGAAAAAATTTTACCCCATCAAAATTGGGCGAAACAGGGCTTCAAAAAATGCAAAATGGCGAATCTTTTTGGGAGAAAAACATGGAAAAATAGCCCACTGGGCTAAAATTCGCCCCTAAAATTATCCCTGATCCAGACCATTAACTGAGCTCTTACTTAACCAAGTGAAAGGAACAAACTATAAGTGGATCACTGCCCTGGAATACTGGAAGAATACTGCCTGAGATCATTTTACAGGGCTTCCTGGACATGAGTTAAAAATATATCTGCTTCATTTGCAGTTAGATCGAACTTTATAAAATATTATGCTGCAAGTTTGAAACCCCATTGGATCTGGAATTAGTCTTCCGTGACTTGCATCAATCCTCAGGTTCTGTGTGTTGGAGAGAATGATCACTTTTCAAACACAGATAGATTAGAAATAGGTCTGAGGGTCTTATGACCCAAAATATGTTTCTTTTTTATTGATCTGAATTGATGATATGTTTCTTTTTCTCTTATTTGTGTATCCTCATAGAACCCTCTTTTATTACCAATATGGACTGCTGAAGTGTCCCTCTATTGGAGGTGTGGTATGGTTTAATCTTTGATCAACTACCTTGCTACTTATTAATGCATTTAATATTTCATATTCTCACTATTGAGTGATGCACATACACATTATATGAAAAGTCCATTCAACATTCATGAAATAACAATAGTAGCAAATTAATTCTTTAGCAAGGATTCATTACCAAAAATGGCCATCATTGTAAAGTGAGAATACAGTGATATTTATCAGCAGTAAGAAAACATAATCAGACTTTTAATTAACCCTCAAACATGGTCATTTCCTGAACATAGCAAATTAATGGCTGTGCTGAACACTTAACTGACTGAGTTTGTAGGGAAGAACTTCTTTTTGGTTCACAGAACCACAATTTCTCCTCAATATACAGTCTTCATACCCAATGATCATGCCCAGCTGGAAAGAAACTTCATCCCAATAAATTAACACAGTATGACAGTCAAAACACTAAGAGGATGGTACCCATGATTTCTAGAAATGATGGCAGCAGGGTATCTTCCTATGTGGCGACAACTTAGTCCATGAAATCCTGTAATAGCTTGTATATAAAAAAAATGAGAAGACTACTGAGATTATGCCCTTCCTCAACAAGTAACCACTACAAGGCTCTCACAACTCACCAATAAATGGTGACTGTTTCCTCTGCAATTTCAGACACTCTCCATAGATGACAGTCTACCTAAGTGCGCCCTCTTTTAGGTTGTATTTTTGTTTTTGTTTTTTTTTAATTTGAAAAAATGTGGGTCCCTGCATGCGGCCGTATGGCAGAGTATGGACCGGCCAGTTCCGTATGGAACCAGCCGGTTCAGTGCCCGGTTTGGTCAAATTTCCAGTTTTTTAAATTTTTTTTAGGAAACCGGACCGGTCAACCCTGTGAACCGGTCAGACCGGCCGGTTTTGCTGGTTCCGATAACACTGATATGGAAGGAAATGATTAAAGCCTTTATATTGATTGGGAAGTAGCTAGTTTGGAGGGTTGGAAATGGGCTAAATATTAGGGTAGTAATGGGACCCTGCATGGGTAGTGTTGTTGATTTCAAGCTCTATGAAACCCTTCATAAAGAAGGAATTTACAATATGTCTCAAGCACCTTCCCTGAGACCACACCCACATGGAAACAAAATTGGTAGCAAGGAAGAAGTTCAGAACATATGATCCTATAAGGGGCACAAGAAGGGGCAGTGGGAATCATATATTGATAAACTAAAATAGAGCCATGTGTGAATTTAGGAGACAAGATAAATTTGTCTGGTCCAAAACCAAATTCCTACCATCTTCAAAGCATTGATAGAAGATGTACCATTATTCCAAAGACAAATTCCCTCTTCTGGAAGCAGTTCCCCCTATCAACACGAAATGTTAAAATGCTTTAAAGTTCAAACATTTCAGCAGCAATCAAAAATAAAAACAGAGTGTGCAGTTGTCACTAAGTTGAGTGGCTTTTCTTATACAGTATCCCTTTGACAGTTATGAACCCCACTAACGTCAATCAATTATTGAAAGAGATCAGCCATTCCATGCTCTTCTGTGACTCCCTCATTCACATTTATAACAATTTGTACCACATGATATACCCATGATCAGAAAAAATATTCTCTGCCATTTTGATTTGTCAAATGCATTTGAAGAATGAAAAGCCATGAGAAGAACTTCCAAATGAAATAGGGATGGAAGACTTGCACAAACTTCTTGGATATTTTGACCCTGTGGATGTCCTTATAATAAGAATGCGAGCTACAAGAACAAGAGCATCATCAGTATAAGCAAACCTCCCATCCTTTATAGAATGCTGCTGTTGCTTCCTGTATCTTTCCTTAATTCCAATTCCCTTAATATAGTTGTTGCTTCCTGTATCTTTCCTTCATGGTAAATCCTTTTGATGAAATCAACAAACGAGATATCAAGCTCCGGCCCAAACGAGATATCAGTCGCTCAGTGGCATTGCTTGAAAAAATATATTTCAATGCATTAATATATTTGCAACCATTTGGGACACGAATGATATGATACTGCTCACATATTTGGCTTGTGGACTGTATATGGGGATTGTATTTAATGCCCCTTTTGGTCATTTTACGGAACAACAAACTTCAATAATGATAGGTGACATTGGTTAAAGGCTTACTTAGGGATACACTTACTAAGCAATCATCCATGTAATGGGTTATAATGATAAATTATATTGGTTCTTTATTTCCTATTTCAGTTCATGATTATGGTAACTTTCTTTTTTCTTTTGTCCAAAACTGAAAAATGGTGTTTAGATTGCTTCACTAGTATGTAGATTTCATACAGAGACTGCCTAGCCTATAATTTTTTCTGCAAGGTAATTCTCTTTGTTGCTTGGTAAGATAAACAGTGTTAACATTTCAATCATGGTAATATCTTGTGTTCTACAAATTCAAACCATTACATATGTTGCTTGGTAATGTGTGTGGCTTCCTTACTTTAATAATTTATATAGATATCTGTAATTGCAGAGTCCAATCGATGAGTTGTTCAAAGGCTTGTAGATGTTCAGAACTTTGCACAAACAAACCATTTCGCAAAGAGAAAAAAATCAAGATTGTGAAGGTATGGAACAATATGCTACTTGCTATTCAATTTTGTATTTCTATGGAACAGATTTACAATGTAAATCTTGAAAGTTTGTCTTTTCTGGATCGACAAACCGAGGATTGCTGCAATGACAACATCCTCCTTCAGCATACCAACAGCGTGTCACTCATGATCATTTCATTTTCTGTCACCAGCCCATCTTCTGCAGTTTAACTAATGGTATATAAGGAGGATCTAATGAGTAAGAGACTGGATTGCAATTGCACATATATCATCAGGATTAATCTCTGTTGTTGTTAGATAGATTGTGTAAAAAATCAATAGAACTAATAATCTCTATTTTTGTTGGACAGATTGAACATACATTCAATAATATTGACCTCTGCATAGACATTAAAATAAAGCAATATCTAAACAGGAAAGAAGTAAATAAGGCACTTCATGCAAACACTAGACTATATTGGGAACCCCTCTCTTGGTATGTCTTATAGTATTCGTATATTTGTTTGCTTTTGTATTTTGGCATAGGCATTTTCTACTTCATTACTAAATAAATATGCACATGTAGATTGGTGTCCCCACTGTAATCAGTCTTCTACTCTCGATGCCTCCTCAATCCAAAAGTATGTCATGTGGCAAATACATGAACAATCTTACAAGATGATATATCTCTTCCAGCTTGTTACATATACATGTGATTGATTGACAAGTGAATCCATTGGGAGGAACTTTATGAGGAGCATAACAATTGCTGCCTCAAGGAATTTGATAGGCTTCCTTAGGAGTCCATAGAGGTAGTGGCCTCCCTACTAACACACTAGGATTACTAATCCTAGTGAGGTGATTATGTTTTAAGGCTCAACCTTCCACTCCAGGGCTCTATGTGCATGTGAGTGTAAATAAATTAATAATATCATGTATAATAACAGTGAGATACACCTATCTATCTCTATTCTTAACTTTAATTTGTTAACATAGACATGGATGGGCATCAAATTCTTGAAGCTAACAATCTCAGATTTTTTACAATGCTAAAACACTGAAAACAAAATATTCCTGAAGAATTTTGAAGACCACTGGGGGAGTCCACGGAGGTAGTGGCCTCCCTACTAATTAATATATTTGGTTGTGGGTTGATATGTTTGTTGTCTCAGCCTTCCCATCTATCCTCTATATGATGTGCATGTGAATGTAGTTATTAATATGAATAATAACAGAGTGATACCCCTATCCTACAGGTTCTGGAATAGTTTCTGAGATTATGCCCAAAATCGAGGTAGGTCATTACAGTCTACAAATTCTTCCCTTTCCAATCCTTGGAACAATACCACTATAACTAATACATGGCAGACAGATAGCTTTTTTTCAGTCATGAAATAGACTTTGTTTTCTTTTGAGAGTACCATATCAAAAAATATCAATCTTATCTTTCATTTTTTAATCATGTGTGTGAAGTTCTATTGCACTTTCTATCCTTGAATTCCTTATATGCATGGACTCAACCACCATGAATTGACTCTCAATGATAGGAACTGGTTCTTTCTTTTCTGCATGTGAGTGAGAGAATACATCACATGCTGCAGCCCTTGCTTCTGCATACTTACGAACATCTACTAACATCAAGGAAATGAAAGAGAAGAAATTGAACCAGTTTTGCTTCACAGGGTAAAATCACAATTATACCATACTTTTAGTACCTTAAATCCTGGAAATCTTATTGTCATAATGTGATTGCATGGATTAATGCTTTTGTGCATGGCAGTGTGCTGGACTGTAGACCTCACTTCGAGACTCAACTACCGAAAACTGTCCTGGGAAACTATTCAACAGGGATATTCCAGGGAACCCGAGTGAAGGATGATATATCCTTCTGGGATATGGCACGCTTAATATCATAAAAAACAGAGATGGAAATCAGCAAACATAAGCACTTTTCTGAGTTACCAGTCCTAGCCATGCTTGTTGGACAGGTAATAACTAGGCTTCCCTCCATTCAAAAGTTAACAAAGTTGTTTTTCCAATGGATTTTCAGTTGTCTTGGTAAATGAATTTCAGTTTTGCACCTTTTGGTCTCTTAATAGATCAGGGGTTAAGAGGGATTTATGCTATACAATATTTTGGATTAGTCATATTGATGAATGAATGTGAATGCAGGTGATCAAACGTCCTAGTCTTACTCCACGCTCTTCTAAGAGATCTGGGCTGTTTACAATGTTCTTGGGAGAGCCAGCAGAATCACAGTGGAAGAATACAGAATCTATGAATGTGGCTGGCAGCTTGGGGCCTCTGGAAATTATGCATGCAGTGGGTCCTTGCTTCAGTGCATGTGAGTCTATGATTGAAGGGCTAGATGGTCCAGAGTTATGCATCTCCTTTACTTTTTCTACGCTTGTGTACACCAGAGATCAAATGCACTCCTTTGCCACCTCTACTCTTGAATTGCTGTCCTCGAAATATTCAAAATCTTGAAGAAGAAACCTCTGTCTCTCTGCCCAAAATCAGAAAAATAATGGCATAGGTACCTCGCCAAAGACCCCGGTTTGGTCTTTGAGGTTAAGGGAATTGTCCACAGCTAAATGGTTTCGAGTTCCAGTTTGATCAGAATTATCAATAATGGTTCCATTGGGTCATGTTCATGTCAATTCAAGTAATTGGCCCATCTGGCCCATCTTATGTCCTGTTTCTGCTTCTGTTATCATTGCTGATCGAGAGCTTATATAAAAATAAATATGTTTTTGGTTTAGTTGAGGACAATTTGCCATTTATTGTTTTGGCATGAAGAGTCTAAAACATCCCTAACATTACTCACAGCAATATTGAGTTGACAAACAAAATAGCAAACAGCAAGGAAAAGAAATCTTCTTTAGATGCTATAACAATGAAATATCTATAGGATTTATGGGTTTTTAGTGCTTTGAATGCCTCTTACACCATAAAAATAAGTCACTTTGATGGGATGATAATAAAAGGAGGCTTGTGCTTGTATGAAATATCTCTAGGGTTTATGGGTTTTTAGTGCTTTGAATGCCTTACATCATAAAAATAAGTCATTTTGAGGGGATGATAATAAAAGAAGGCTTGTGCTTGTGCTCCTATGAGCAAGCTTAAAGTAGAAAAGTACTAAATATTACATAAATTAAGAGGAGTATTTTGTTCAGCAAGAGATTTGTATAATTTGATGATGCTACAATGATTAGACCCTTCCTCTTGTGTATTTTAACAAATCCTTTCATCTTAATATATAGGTATTCAGCATCCCCGTCGCTATTCCTGGGGTTTGCATTTTTTTTTTAAACTTATACAAAGAGTGGATATAGCGACAACGAGGCATGGATACAGAGACGGCAAGGCGTGGATACAGAGATGGCAAGGCATGGCTATAGCGACGTCTTATTCCTGGGTTTGCATTTAAAAAAAAAAAAAACTAATACAAAGCGTGGATACATCGACGGCCAGGCATGGATATAGAGATGGGTAGGCGTGGATACAGAGACAGCCAGGCGTGGATATAGCGACGGCTTAGACATCTAACGAAATATAGAACATTGTCGCTCTTGCAACGCAAATTAGGGGTTGTCTCTATTGCGACGGAATTGTTTCCACAGAAAAAAAAAACACTTAGACGTGGCAATATCCATGATTTCCGTGGATATTGCCACGTTTTTCCGTGGAAAAATTGATCACTTGTACTAGTGGGTGAACTCTCTTGGAGAAAATGATGCTGGTGCTTTAGTTCTAGACAACGCATTGACCTACTTTTATTCTGAAAAATATTATAGAGTCTTGTGTGCACTGTATTCCCCCGACCTTCCAGCCAATGCACTTGGTAGGAAGAGAACTAAACATCAAAGGCCCCAAACTTCTCTCGTCGCATTACAAGAAACAAAACATGCCATTACTCTTATGTGCCATCTTGCAAATAACCGAGTGACATGGCTAAATGTTATGAAAGGTGTAGATTCAGAACTCCGGGAAACTTGTATACATCTACTAGACTTTATTTCTAGAGAAGGTCTCATATGTACTAGAGATAATGCTAGGGAAAGTATGATTTTGCGATGCCCTCCCCTTCAAAAGGAAGAGATACATGCACATGAAAATCCTTCAATAATAAACATAAAAAATGGATGGTTTGCTATTTCGGCAAGGGGATCAATGGCTAGAAGAAGACGATGGCTAGCATTGCAACAACCTGCACTTGATCCTGGCATGGATATTGTGCCATTATCTTTTGTTAAAGGTGAATCTGAATCAAAAAATATTACTACTTCCTTTATAGAATACTCAGATTTGGTTTCCTTACAAGTGTACAGAATAACTTTTCATTGAGATATGTGGCCATTTTGTTGTGTAATCCACTTATCTTGTTATATGTGAAAGAGTTGATAAGTCTAGGTGATTTTTCCAAGGCAAGCATGTCAGGTCAATTACAATTCCTAGTAATTTTTGTAGGAGAGAGAGTTAATGAGTCTAGGTGGTTTGTCCAAGGAAGGGAAATGAGGCCACCTATAATTACTGGTGGTTTTTGCAGGAAAGATAATGCATAGCACAAAAAAATACTTATTTTATAAAAGATTGAACCATGTAATGGAAAACTGGCATTTGGAATTAAAGCAGGAAAAGAGGAATAGGAAAGGGAAATTGGAAAAGTTTTAAAGGTCATCCTAGGGTCTAAATGCTAAACTACATTCTATAGAAATAAAATTCTCAAGTTGCTTGATTATGTTTACTTACAGAAAGAAGAATAGAGTTGGTTAAAATCCAAGATAACCAAGTTGGACTTGTATAGAATCCAGATGCACACACATTTTATAGTGTTTCTATAAAAAAGATTAACATTGTCCAGTCTGCAGACCATGATACAACATAGAAATTCATAAAGAGAAACAACATATAGGTTTGGATTAAAAGTATAATTTGTAGACAATAATCGCTTGGGAACAATGTTGTCTTAACTAACAAAAAAGGAAATGTGAGAGTTAGTTGATATATCATGTGTAAGAGTGCAGGAAACCTCATTTCATCTTTTCATCTCTTGCTTCTCTTTCTTCTTGAACAGTTTGAGATGGTTATGACCATTTTGTATGTCAACAAAGTGGCATTCAAAGCTAGGTAAACTACAAATATATGAGTCATGACCTGGAAATGAAAATTGAAGTACCCCGATTTCAATTGCAATTCCTAGTCATTTTTGTAGGAGAGAGAGTTACCGAGTCTATGTGGTTTGTTCGAGGCAGGGAAATGAGTCCAACTATAATTCCTAGTGGTTTTTGCAGGAAAGATAATGCATAGCACACAAACATACTTATTTTATAAAAGACTGAACCATGTAATGGAAAACTGGCATTTGGAATTAAAGCAGGAAAAGAGGAATAGGAAAGGGAAACTGGAAACGTTTTAAAGGTCATCCTAGGGTCTAAATGCTAAACTCAATTCTATAGAAATCAAATTCTCAAGTTGCTTGATTATGTTTACTTACAGAAAGAAGAACAGAGTTGGTTAAAATCCAAGCTAACCAAGTTGGACTTGTACGAAATCCAGATGCACACACATTTTATAGTGTTTCTATAAAAAATAAAAACATTGTCTAGTCTGCAGACCATGATACTGCATAGAAATTCATAAACAGAAACAACATATAGGTTTGGATTAAAAGTATTATTTGTAGACAGTGTTCACTTGGGCACAATGCTATCTTGACTAACAAAAAAGTAAATGTGAGAGTTAGTTGACATATCATGTGTAAGAGTGCGGGAAACCTCATTTCATCTTTTCATCTCTTGCTTCTCTTTCTTCTTGAACAGTTTAAGATGGTTATGACCATTTTGGATTTCAACAAAGTGGCATTCAAAGCTAGGTAAAATACAAATATATGAGTCATGACCTGCAAATGAAAATTGAAGTACTCGATTCAACAAAAGAAATCCCAATGGAAACTGTTTTGGAACTTTTTATCCAAGACCAGTGGTATGGACCATATGGCAGATTTAGTTGGTTCAAAATAGGAATCCCTTCCAATCTATGACAACACCCAGGAGTCCCATCTCTTTGAGATGTCCTAAAGGATAAAATCAAAAGAAAAGAGACCAGTGTAAAATTTAAATTGCTTGTGGAAACTCTTAGTCAAAGAGAATGACATATAAACTTTAATTGTTGCTACATATTAAGAAGTACATATTTTGTACCATGTTCGGTGTTATATAGGGCCGTATCATGTGCAAGGAGGTATTTTTGGTTGACCAAGCCAAGATATCAATAATCATGAATTGACATACACCCAGGAATGTGTCTACATTAGGACACACATTTGGAAACCAATGTTGTCTTGTTGTTGTCTATCTGTGAACCACAATAGGCCTCTCATCCCCCACTGGTCATTCTCATAGGGGAGAAGCTACGGGTAAAAGGGATTAATCAATGGGAAACCTCCATAGGGAGAGCCGTGCATACCTGCTCAATCCATATGGGTCATTACATCATGACTTTGAAGAGGATTTGAGAGTGAATCCAGCTGTGGCATAGGTTGGAATCATTCTATATAAATCTAACTCACCTGACACAGTGCTATAGTGATTCAATTATCCCATATAGGACACATAAAACCCCAAAATGGGTCACAATATATATATATATATATATATATAGCTCAAGTGGTTGATTTTTGTGAAGTACAAGGTCATGGGGTCAAGTCCCGAGGCTGGCTATCTATGTGAACATTGAGGGAATCGCTTGATGTCCCTAATTGGTTTGGTTTCCAAAACTGCAACCAATGGTTTATCCCAGTTACCATCAATGAAATGAAGGGAAGAACTTGGAGGGTTTCCTATGATTTATTCCATGAGAATATATATATATATATATATATATATACAATTTTCTTTTTTTAATTACAGAAATAAAATATAATTATGTAAACATCAAGATGGGCATTTTTTGAATAGTTACAAATTCCAAATAGACATTCATCAATGATAAAACACAAATGCCAAGAATACAGTGTACAACATAGATTCAGAAGTAACCATAAACTGTAGGTTTTCCCTTCGATGTCATCAAAGTATTACATAGATAAAATGATAGATGAGATTCAAGAATGCCATGGGAAAATACAAAATAGGGAAGTAGATGAATCCCTAGCAGTAACAGCAGCAGTACCACTATTGGTTGGATAAGGAGGAGGAGGAGGACCACTACCATCGATATTCTTCCCCTTCCTTTGAGCTTGAGTAGCAACCCTTAATGATTGAGGCATAATTTTGATTTGTAAAATAACATTGTTGTTAGTGAAATGACAAACACAACAATATAATGGTAGGCTGTAGATGCTATATCATTCTCTGTTCTCCAATATCCTTCTCTGCTAGGGTTTTTGTGAAAACTTATGAGTGAAATGGGTAAAAATGCCCCATTATTTCACCGTTGGGCACATTTTTCCATCCTGCAAAGCTAACTTGTAGGGACATGTCATTCCCATGAGTCTCGCATGGGAGACATATCCTACGCATAACACCTATCCCATATGAGTCTGACTAATTGAAGGGCAAATCGACACATCAGCAAGTTCGATTCACAATAAGTAATAAGGAGAGACATATCAGGTATGTTAGTTCTAAAGGATTTTTATGGCTTTATTATTTGCACTGTCAAGAAAAATATGGTAAAGAATGCAATATATTTCCCTATACAAGGTATGAATTCTAGGTCTACATAGTACATACTACAAAATGCTATTGCAAGAGGATATAACACTACCTCTATGCAGGGTGAATCCAAACTAGTCTTCCTTCAATCCACAAGGGGCTGGCACCCTATAAATAATATTTTCCCTAACTAAGAAACCTAAATGCATTATTTATCATTTCAATCAACTTCACATAACACACATCCAAAGGATTTTTAACTCAAGAGAGAATAATCTAGCTAAGAATTTTATAGAATAAGAGAAGGTCTATTTCTGTGCTAAGCAGATTTAAAAAGGAGGTAGGCTCTTCCCCCCCATCATGACATCTCCAAGCCTCAGACAGAAGAAACTGCACATCATGTCATTGCATCTGGAACTTCACTCCATGGGAAGAAATAACATTGTTGCAATAACAAAGATATAAAGGACAAGATACAGGGACATAGCTTTAGATGGAACCTAGGTACATCTACCATGGATTCCATTCATATATGCAATCCAAGTGTCAGCATGCTTGAGCACCCTTCAAATTCAAATCATCAATGTGTAAGGAGAGGAAAATATTGTTGGTTAAAATTAATGTTGCTTAATTAACCTCAATTTAATTATCAACCGGAGAATCGTAAACTTTGAGCTGCTACACTATATGTGCAGGCAAGACAGTTTTAATGCTCGTGCTGACAGAAATGCTAGTCTACTTCAAACAAAGCAATGAAATGGATGAAACTATTGCTATCTTGGATAATCTATACTAAGGACTCATAGATCTATTCTAAAACAAAAGGAAATCAATTTACTGACTATCAAACTTAGCATATCCTACAGCAATCTACAGGCTACAGTAATTCATTAAAACAACCCTAATCTTTCAGAGAAATACCACCTACAGCAATGCTTCAAAAGAACAACCTGCTCATAAATTAAACAAACCCTTGAACTACAGCAATCCCTTAAAACACTGAACAGTCCACACTCGGCTACAGTAATGATAATCTATCCTATAAATGGAAGAGTTTAATAATTTTCAGAATAACTATGATCAATTAACCTGAAAACTCCACTATTGATCCTACAAGATTTAATGCTTAAATCCACACTAATACTCCTAGAATTATTGCCGGATTAAAACCTGTGACCTCTTGTCAATACACAGCCTATTATAACAAAGCTTGGCTGGTTATCGTTATTTAAATATACTCTGTTTTATTTTATGCACACTAATGCACACAGGAAAATGCCAAGGCCATTCAAACAATACTCATTAATCAGTATTAGGGCTATGTGAGAAATATTCACTGGTTCTGGTTTGCATATGCACACTATGGAGCTGATGTTGATTCAAGAAGCAATATTATAAACTAAGGTTCCTCGCCAAACTCATTCAATGTCAAACAACATGATTTCTTCCTATTTAATCACTTGTTTAAAAGATTATTTAACAAAGCCCTATACACTCTATATACTACAATCTTCACACCCTCTACAAAATATTACAAATGCTGTTCCATTTCAACAAGATATCCTACAGCTCTATAAGCTCAAAAGTAAAAGACGGGGTTGTTCATCAATTATTCTCACGCTGCAGCAAGAGGATTCTTCAACAGCAAGAGTCGAGTTCATTATTCGATTTGTCAATACTACACTTCACACTGGAAATCAAAGAGAATATTTAAACCCACACCATTCCTTAATTTATTTGACAATCCTGTGAACAAGAAGAGGATAAACCAATCCTGTAGCTATCACTATATCGCTATATGCTGGCAATAAAAAAACAATGTGAAAGCTCAGTCTACTTGTAATCTTTCATAAAGCAAAACTTGAATCAAACCATCACACGATTTAGAAATACAATAACCCTAAATAATAATCATGGCCATTAATACACAGTCCACACTGAAAAGTAGAAAAGGGTACCAAATAAAAAACTGTTCCTGAATCTATTCAGCAAGATAAATCAATTGCAAATGACTAAAAATCTGTAGACATGCATATGAGTAAAACCATCAGCATTCTATAGAACAATATCAAAGGGAAAGAAATGTTATCTTGCTATTGCAAACCACACAATGTGAAATACCAATGGTTGGTGCTGAAGGGGGCCCTCCCTCAACGCCTTCCAGCTTTAAAAATCAAAACCTTAAAGGAGATAAACGCTGATTTTATTGATGAAATGAAGTATTACAATCTTCTCCCAGCATCCTCTTCATTAATCTTTATTTATACATGAACGGATGGACAGGATCCATCCCAGAATGCAGAGATTTGAGCAACTACCCAGAAAACGGCCAACACCAAATCTAGCAAAACCATGTCTGTTCCGGAAAGGATTTATCCACATTCGTTCAAAAATTCTGCAAACTGGCCACTATTAAGGGTAAATGGGGCCATTTGTGAAGTGGGTTTCGAACCGTTTTGAACAATTCCCAACCGATTGTTCAGAAATCGATCCCGAAATCAGGTTCCTGATCAAGGACGGGAATGACATTGCCAGACTGCTTGAGATCCATACACTACTAAAAATGGAGGGTAACAGCTCCTTAATCAAATATCATCCCCAAAACAGCACCTAGAAAGTCTACGTAGGCATCTGGAAGGCGATGAAAGCTCAAGAGACACCCAAAATGTGGATCGAAGCCCCTAAATCTGCTGGTGCAGCTAGCGTGAACCTGCCCT
This sequence comes from Pseudotsuga menziesii, assembly GCA_001517045.1. Lineage (NCBI taxonomy): Eukaryota > Viridiplantae > Streptophyta > Pinopsida > Pinales > Pinaceae > Pseudotsuga > Pseudotsuga menziesii. The sequence goes on from LPNX010870636.1 coordinate 14,953, forward strand.
GGAGCGTCGAATCCCCTGCACAAAAGAAATAATGACCCATTAGTTGACCGGATATATATATATATATATATATATATATATATATATATATATATATATATGGATATTTAAAAAAACAAATTTATACATAAAACAATATAAAATAACCAAAAATCACTTACCAAGCCTTTGTCCACGTTGGTCTCCATAAAAGCATAACCATACACAAATAAACATTAATAAAACTAATATATCATGTGGTTTTATAAGTTTTATGCTGGAAAATAATGTATTGGATAGCCAATAATAAGAGACCAACAAATATCACTACCAAATCTACATCAACCTCTAAGTCCACCCCATATGTCATCTATAAGTGTCAACATGCTTGAGCCTCTTTCAAAGTCAAATAATCAATGCAAAAGGGGAGGAAAATCTCATTACATATATACACCAACCTCTACTTCTACCCCATTTATCATGTATAAAAAAACTATGTTCTCTCATAGTTTGATCGTCTTTTGCATACTTGGAAGTCTCGACCAGAAAAATGATGTGGTCTTTCCATCAAACAAGACAAGCTTATAACCCAGGGCTCTTTTCCCATTGGGTTTTGAACTTGGGTCATTAGTATGCAATGTTATCGGAACCGGCAAAATCGGCCGATCTGACCGGTTTCCAGGGTTGGCCGGTCCAGTCAGTAAAAAAATTTCCTCAGCCTGGATTTTTTTCCAAACTGGGTATGGAATCGGTCAAAACCGGCCAAAACCGATTGATCCGTACTCTGGCATACGACCGTGGATTGGGGACTCACGGAATTCAATTTAAAAAAAAAACACAAGATAAAACCTAACCTATGCTTCTAGCCTATGAGTGTATGATCATGGAAGATATTAATTATAATAGGGGAGTGGTTTATGAAGCCAACTACCTCATTGTTTCTTTCTATATTAGAGTTCCACATGGAACCTTGAATACTGGAGATACAATGCCCATTTATGGAAAAACTAGGGTTTGCATTAATGGTGGATGGTTGAACTTTTCAGTCATGATTGACGCATGTGGCATTCTAGAAGGTGGTCAATAGAGATCTGGAGAAGGTGACATGTGAAATATATGGTATTGATTTATGCAATCTATGACACATTCAAGAATGTGATTAATTGTGGCATTGCGTTTAACATAAGTGGAGTTCTTGATAGTTATTGCATAATCTTTTTAGGCAATCCCCTTTCTATTCTCATTTAAAACCTAATTAGAAAAACCAATAATATAAAATTTTATTTATATTAAAGCAACAAAATCACTAGAAAAAACTAGTTATATATTGCGTGCTTTCTATTTAATGTTTTGTAAGGTTAAGGGAAGATAGGGTACCGCTGCTTAATGTTATTATATATATTATATTTAGCTTCGGGGAAGTTTAAGGTCAGTTATAAACTTGAGTAGAAGTCCAATATGCATCTGCATAAGTAGGGATGGTAAGCATTTAGTTGTTGCCTCGACGTACCCAAATTGCAACTGTTCTTTCACTCACATTACCATATTTGCAAGTATTGTATTTAAAAATACATACAACAGTTGTAGAAAGTTTAGACCAGCAAATGTGAGAGAACATTCAAATAAAATTTCACTAGTTCTAAAAAATAGTCTATGTGTGTACCTAGAGAAGGTGATTGTTCATATTTCACTAAATTTACATGATAATTAAATGTTTTAGTCCATCGAAAGTGGTTATACATTGACTTTATTTTGAAGTGCACTTTTTTATTTGAATGTATAAAGTGACCATTAAATGTGGTTATACATTTCACTTTATTCTAAAGTGCACTTTTTTACTTGAATGTATAAAGTGACCATTAAATATACGTTGTTGATCTCTTTTATGGTCACACTAGAAATTACACCAAGGTTATATCTAAACTGCACAAATTTGTCTAGACCAAGAGGCTCGGTTAATATATCATCAGTGCACTCCCTAGTTGTAATGTATGGTACTGTTATTTCATTATTATCCACTAGCTGTTAGATGAAGTGATAATAAACGTTTACATGCTTTGTCGATTATGAAAAATAAGATCTTTGTGATTGTACTAAAGTGTTGTAGGATCAAAAAGTATCTTTCTCAAGCATACTGCCCCACTTGCTATAATAACTTATAAGTACAGCATTGTACTCTATGTCAGAGGAAAATGACACTGCATGATGTTGTTGCCTAGTCAGTTGTGAAACTACACTTGTATCGAGGATGAAAATATACCATGTGGTGGAGTTCCTGTTATCAGCTACACTTTGTCTAAATCTGTGTAACTTAAGAGTCCGAAATCCTCTTTTTTTCCATACATGATGTAAAATTTCAAGATACCATTCACATCCTTTAAGTTTCTCTTGGCATCCATCCAATGATCAGTCTTGGGAACTGTCAAAAATCCAGAAATGTAGTCAACTACAAAGGTCAAAACTGGGGTGGTGGCTATGAGATGGATCAATTTTCCCTCCAATTGTTTGTATGCTGATCCATTTACCACTTCTAATTCAGTCAGGGCTGATTATTTCGGTCCAATCTCCATAGGTATTGTCGCTGATTTACAATCAGCCATCCTAAATTTCTGTAGCAAACTCTTGGTATACTCTATAATAGAAACAAACTGCCATTAATTTTTCAAAAGTTTACACCTAGGAAGTGATGAAGGAGGATTAAATGGCACATCTCAAAATTTGAACACAAATAAGACTACTTTCTAAATTCTGTTGACCTCTCTACTTGTGATGATTGTGTTATCTAGATAAACCATCACAATTACTAAAATCGTCATCCATGTTTCTGACATAGAAATTTGGATTAAAAGGTGTTCTTTTGAATCCAGATCTTGTATAAGGTATTGGTAAAATTTTGTATACTAGGCTCTTAGACCTTGTTTCAAATCAGAAAGAGCTTTATCAGTGCACATACCAAATGTTCCTTGTTGGCATGTTGGAACTGTTGTGCCGACACTTTCTCCTCCAAATTGTCATCTATGAATGCACTCTTTTCTTTCACTTTATAAATCTTACACCAAAAGAATGTTCCATTGATGTCACCAATTTAATTGGGACCAACTTCCTTGGCGGAGTAGTTTTTTTCATAATCTACTACTTTCTACAGAGAAAAACCATTGGCAATTTGCCTTTCCTTTTGCACTACTTTCTACAGAGCAAAACTGCTGGCTATTTGCCTTTCCTTTTGTTTGTTCAATGAACCACATGTATTATATTTTGTCCTATAAATCCATTTGCAGCTAATGGGTTTTTTCCCTAGAGGTATCTCTTCCAACATCCGAGTGTTTTTCTTATGAGAGCATCATATTTCCCACCCACATGCTTTATTTTCCTCATATTTTAAGGTTCAAAGAACTATAAACAGTTTCCATCAACTGAAAATAAACATGTTCAACTTGATACCAATGAAACTCCTTCAACCTCAAGTCTTCCAAGGTCTTGTAGTAACACTTTGATCTTTGTTTTGAAGAGTAGGATAAGGCCCACACATTTGATGGGATTCAACTCATGATTTTGTTTTCCAAATCTTATCCTATCAATATGTAGCCAAATTTTATCACCATCTTGAAAATAAGGTGTAAAGGAAATTTTTCCCTACATAGCCTTGTACTTTGATTGTGTCTTCTCAAATAATATCTTCAACCTTAGCATGACTTATGCCTAGCTGGTCTAGAAAACTAGTGGCTTTGTCTTGCTCTTTTTGATGGCTTAGCTTGGATGTGATTGTCAATGCTATTGATAATACATATTTTGTTGAAGGTTGAAACCCATAATAGACCTCGACAAACAAATGGTTAGTGGACAAATCTGCGGTAATGTTGGAGCTATCCTAAAGCACATGAAAGCATTTATCCTATTGTTTGTTAGATTAACAATATAACCATAAAGCATAACCAAGTGTTATAGTTATTACTTTATTTAACCATCGATTTGTAGATGGAAAGAAATAGAGAATCATAACTGGCAATCTAACAATCCCCATAAGGATTGTCAAAAGTGGATTAAGGAATTGAGAATCTCAAATATAGATGATGATGGTGGCAATCTGTAATGTACCCATATGTTTTAGAAAAACAGTTCTACAGTGAGTGTTGCACATCATTGTTTTTTCTCAAGGTAATGCACCTTATTGATGTAGTGCTCTTTATTTTTTTCTCATGGCTTGCCATATGGCAATATTAATACCTCTAAGATGTTGCAAAGTTTTGTGATTGCCAAAATGGCCCCCTATAAGAGGATAAATGGACTTCTAAAAGTACAATTCCTATGAAACATTGCATGGTCACTCTCCAAAAATAAAGATTGTAGACCTACAACTAGATTATGTTATGATTTTCCTAGAAGCGTTTCAAGAAATGTGCCCTGAGGGGATGCACTCAAAATAATGGTTTTCCTTTGCCATTGGTTTCAAGTCTGAAGGGTATATGCTCAATGAAACTAGACCGGAGGGTTATCTCAATTGTTAGATGCTCTTGTACAAAGTTCATGAAGGTCTCAGATAGAATTTCATCGGGCCCTTTGGAATTACCTACTGCCTGTGCAACTGGTAGTCAATCTAACTTCCATATGTAAATTCCAATGAAGAAGGGGAAAAGATCGTGAAGGGGATAGAATGGTACCAACAACCTAATCTTTGCTACAGTGTGTGAGGGTGGGTTGAGGCTATTTCCTCAAAGAAAAAAATATCTCCATCGAGCTATGGTCTAGAAGCAACTTGGAGCACTTGTTGTGACAAAAAATAGGGTTCAAATTTTTATAGGTATGATCCTCCCCTACATGAGGTTTGTAGGTGTTGCTATTGATTATATTGAATATTGTTGATGTAGACTTTGAAAAGATTATCGTATGGATTTGGCAAGTTACCACCAAACCCTATTCTTAACTGGAGTGTGTAAGGTTTGGTCAAGTTTCTTTCCATATTTCCCATCCATAGAAATACAGGGTCCCAACTTTCGACAACATAACTATACATGACACTATGGGTGACTTGCACCTAGCACCAGCTCTTTGAAATGTATGCCATAATGGTAGGGTAGAACACAGCAAGAATGGAATGCAGGAATATAGCTTACCACTATGTCTGGTTCACCAGTGAACGAACAACTAGTTGTCTATGTCCCCTAATTGTTGCTTTGAACATTAAACATTACAAAAAATAGCTTTACCGTGTTGGTGAATGCTCAAATGTCATGAGTAATATGAACCCTAGGATTTACCTAATAACCTTAAACAAGTTTCAATCATTGTCGACAGGTTGGTAAAGGTTTTGCAAAGCATACCGAGACTATAAATCTCACAAGCATATGCAATCTAGATGGTAATATTTCAAAACTCGCAGATATTATTGGTAAGCACTTCACATTGTTATCATCTATCATGTATTTTGCTAATTTTCATACTGCATGCATTTCTTCCTAATGAATTTTAATCCTATGGTAATAGGGATTGAACCACCATGGATGCTTAAGAAGTTTTATGGAACTAAACTTGCATATGTCAACCCCATTCTGCAGGCTAGGGGAATAGAGTGTTGGGAATTACCAGAACTGTTCTGTAATGAATAGTAGAAACTGCCTTGAAGTCTCCAACTTTGTCCCTTTCTGATCATAGCATAGAATCAGTGGATTCCACCACAGTTAACTTCAGTTCCTGAGCCTGCTCCACTGTATAAACATTCCATGGCTTCACCACCTCGAACTTTTGTGATTCCATTCCCTCATTTTTTCCTTCACTAATTCTTGATGAACCATCCGTGTTCTCAATTTATGTTACAGTTGCAAATGGAGGAGGATTAGATGGAACATCCACTGTTTCTTCTTCCGTGTGACAGATGTAAGACTTCAAATGAACCTATATCCCTAGTGGGTTTTCACTGGAAGCCCTAAAGTTCCAAGGGTTTTCTATGCTGCTCTTCTTCTTAACCAGAGAAAAAATGCGCATTATAGGATTTTATCGAAGTATATAAGCCATGTATACTATGCAGGGGCCTTACCGTATTGTATCATCATAGAATGGTGACCAGTAAGAGTAGACAATTAGAAAAAAATTACATAACGTCAAAGCGTTAAAGCGTTATGGTGTCGACTAATAAAGGGATTTCCATATTTCCAATGGAATACATCGTATGTCTCATAGGGTTGTCTAATATTCCCTTATTTTTATTCAAAGAGAGGACATTTCATGGGGACTTTTTCTTACTGACTAAATGTTATCCTAGCATAGAATATGCCATGTCTTGATGTAAAGTATCATCTTCCATGTCTTGATATAAAGAAACTATGCGAGAGTGATGGGATCATTGGCAATGGTTTCGTTGTGAAAGCTAGCTCTAGAAGGGGTCATGCCCAAACCATAGAATTTATCAAAGTTATCGAGGACCATTCCATGTGGTAGGTCTCTTAAAAAATAGTTATTCAGGACCATTCCATGTGGGAGGTCTCTTAAAAAATATAAATATATTGTAATTAAAGGAAGGGGGAAGCTCCATGGTTTGCGTTTCACCAAGGGACTCAATATCATTGATAGCTTGTTTCGGAAGTGGAATATTTTAATTAGGGAACTCTTCATGAAGGTGCCTTTTTATTTGGTTTAGACTTGAGTTTTAACCCCTTCTTGTTATTGTTATATTGTGGACACCATTCGATTTATTTGGTTGGTATGTGGACATGAAGGTGGAAAATTTTGTTGTGGAGTGCTAGGCTTTAGAGAAATGGTTTAGAGTGAAAGATTCTTTGGTGAAGGTGGAAAACCTTGTTGTGGAGCACCAAGCTTTAGAGAAATGGTTTAAAGTGAAAAAGTGCTTTGGTTTCCTTTTACACAACTCGCTTTGAGTACCCTTTTAGGAAGTAATGTGATCTTCTATATGGGCATTGTGATGAAGGAATCCCTTGGAGAATAGACATGTGTGGACATATGGACAATTGTTATGGGTTTCCAATCCCTTTAGGAAGTTGCTTGATCAATAGGTAATCTTGAATAAAACTTTGGAGGTTAGTAGGTGGATACATTGGTTGCTTGAAGGAGTTGGATTGCTAAAGAACCCACTTGAAAAGGGGATTTAGGTTGTCTTGTGGACATTTCTTGGATATTAGTTTCTTGGAGGGGTCCTTTGGAGGCCATGTGGCATCACCAACCATCTCTTTTCCTTGCTTATTGGAGAATTTTTCATTTGTTAGGGGCCCATGTATATCATCATTGTACAAGTGGCATTGACCACCTTATTTTATCATATTAGTTTGTTGTAGTGGGACTTTTGTATTATGTTACCCCACCCAGTAGGATAGATCTTAGGAACATATTATATTTTATTGTATAGAAATTTTTAGCCTCTCCTATAAAGAGAGAGGCACTTCCTCATTTTATTTACTTTTTTGGGATATTCCCTTAATATTATTTTACAAATATTTTACTTAATTCTCTAAAAATGTGTGCAGTACAATTGTTCTTTATTATTTTCATGTAATTCTAATTCTAGTTTAGCATTCTAGAAGATAGAATATCATTGTGCATAAAGAAACTCAAGCTAGACATACATACCAAAACCCTTTTGAGGCATACACTAGAAATAGTTTTTGTAGTAGATCCATGAGTCTCAAGAAAAAAATGCATCAAATCCATATCAATATTTGTGACTAAATGTCCCCCTCTAAAATAGAGGGCTCTTCCATGTTGTCTTCAAATTGCTTGGTACCTTGACCCAGGCCACAAGACATCCCTTCATGCCACTTGGAATTGTCCTGATAGAATCCATCAACCTGCATCTCTACTAGATTCCCATCTGCTACTATTGCCCCATATTGTCGAATGGGATTACAGAGTTTCAGATCCTATCAAACAAGAATTTTATTTTCATTAAAGTCAGAGAATGCCTCTTTGACCAAATCCATCCATTTTTCTGAGTGTGCATATCTTTTTTTGATGCACACTCGAGTCTTTATCACTGCCATTCTGAAATGAAACCATATAATATTTTCTCAAAGGGCCCATGTCCTCCTCATTACCCCCAATTTTGCATAGGGAAGTTGTTGAGGCTTTCAAAGGCCTTGGAGGAATTTTTGGTATTGATGGGGGTATCCTGGACATTCCTAGGAAATGAACACCAGTAAGAAATTCCTGGGATGGTTTTAAACATTGTTGGGAAATTCTGTAAGAAATTCATTTGTGGAAATTGTTTGATATATAAGGAAGGAAGATAGCAGAATATAACATCATCAATGAATTAATACTCTGAAGAAGAAGAAAAAAGAAGCATCTGATGAACTATGCATTACGGTATTTAGACTGCCTTCCTTTGTTCGAATTCCTTCCTTTATACTACCTTATGTTCTTTACTCGACTATTGTTTCGACTGCTGCTCTTTCTGATTTACCCACTACAATAGGACAGAAGCATCTAACCTTCCCCCTTTATTTTTATCCTACCTTGGAAAGGAAGAATCTCTAATGCTTTAACCCATGTTATTAGGACTTACGCTTCGAACCTTGCACCTTAATGGAGGATGCCCGCTACAGACAACAACACTGTATGGGGGTCTTAGGACCTTGATTTAAAAAAATCCAACTGAATTTGGGTCCAGGGAAATGATTGCAGGAAAAATCATCCACATAAAATCATGTTTCAAGAATTGCAAAGAAAAATCATGGCCATAAAACCTCATAGTGAAATCAGGGCTACAAACCCTTACAAATCATCTTTTTTCCACTTTATCAAGATCTTTATATAATGTGCCTATTTTTTCACCTAGACATGAATCTAGCACAAGTAGAATTTAAATGTAATTTATTTGGGATGTTATAGTGGACGCAATTTGTGTCCATTTTAGCATCACGATGATATAAACCACCTAGTTTTGCACCTATACAGACTAGCATAAGGAGAACATAAATGTAATTGATTTGGGGTGCTAAAGTGGAAACAATAAATGTAATTTATTTGATGACAATGACATTCACAATTATGTGATTACATGATAATGATGATGACAATGCTATTGTTTATGATGACAATGACAATGACAATGATGATGATGATGATGATATGAATGATGATGAAAACGATGGCAATGACAATGAAGTTGACAATGATGTGATTATATGGTGATGATGATGATGATGATAGTAATGATGACAATGAGAATGACATGAGAAATGATGATGATGATGATGATCCTTATAAGAAATTGTTGGTAGAGGTAAAGAAACCCAGTTTCACTACAAGCTCCAAGATTAAAATGTGCTCAATCATAGTTATAAGTTATTCATGCTTAAAATTGTAACTGTATCCCACTTGTTATGCATGCTTTAAATTGTAAACATATCCCATATGCTTTAAATGATGACGATGATGAACTAGATGAAAATGACAGTGATGATGTTTTTTATGATGAAGATGATGGAAATGATGATGATGATGATCATCATCATCATCATCATCTTTGCCATTGTCACCATGATTATCACAATAGTCATCATCATCAGCATAATCAACATTCATGTTGTCATCATCACTATTGTCCTTGACATCATCATCATCACCATTGTCCTTGACATCATCATCATCACCATTATTGGCATTTTCATCAGTTATTCATCATTATCTTTGGAATAAGAAATAACATCTACCCAAAATATATGATTAGTGGAAAAGGGTAATGGAGGACACATACAATTTATGCATGACAAATAACAACTTATTTTTCAAGATGATAAACATCATCATTCTCATTGTATTCATCATCATTGTCATTGTCATCATCACCGTCATCATCATTCATTTCATTGCCATCATAATCATTGCCAATGTCATCATTTTCATTATCCTCATCATGATCATTGTCATCGTTCTCATCGTTATCAACAACAACATCATCATCATCATAACCATCCTCAATATTATAATCATTATCCTCGTTGTTATGTTCAACATCTGGGTGTAAAACTGGATGCAAAAGTGGATAAAACCATGGATGCAAAAAAAGATGCAACAAAAGTAGGCTCAAAAGTGGGCGCATAATGGGGTGCACAAAAAATGGATGCAAAAGGTGATGCAAAAGTGGATGCAAAAAATTATGCAAACGTGGAAGCAAAACATGATGAAAAACGTGGTGCAAAATTGGATACAACCATGGATGTAAAATTGGATACAAAATTGGATGTGAAAGTGGATGCAACAAAAGTAGATGCAAAAGTAGTTGTAACACCCAATGCAAAACTCGATGAAAAAGTGGATGCAAAAATGGATGCAATAACTGATGTAAAATTGGATACAAAAAAAGATGCAAACTTGGATGCAAAAGTTGAAACAAAAGTGGGTGTAAAAGTAGGTGCAAAAATGGGTGTGAATTGGGACGCGACAAAAGTGGATGCAATAGTAGATGAAAAAAAAGACGTAAACATGGATGCAAAATGGGATGTAAAAAGGGATGAAAATGTGGGTGCAAAAGGGGACGAAAAAATGAATGCAAAAGTGGATGAGAAATAGGCTGAAACAAAATGAGATGCAAAACTAGACTCAAAACATGATGTAAAATTTGATGCAAAACTTGGCACAGGAAGGGATGCAAAAAAAGAAGCAGAAGTGGATGCCAAAGTGGATGTAAAAAAGGAGGCAAAAGTGGATGAAAAAAAGGGCATAAAAGTTGAGGCAAACATGGATGTAAAAGGGGGCGTAACAAGAGTAGATGTACAAACTAGGTGCAAAATTAGGTGCAAAATTAGGTGCAAAACTAGGCTCAAAACCTGTCGCAAAACCTGATGCAAAATCTGGCGCATAACCATGTGCAAAACCCAATGCAAATTACGTCGCAATTTGTGCTAGATTTAGAAAAAGGATGCAAAAAACGCCTAAAATAGCACCAAACCATGAAATTGCACCATTTTGTCCAAAAAATGAAGAAAAATACACTGAAAGATGGTCTAGACGCAAAAATGGATGCAAAAAGAGACGCTAAATCCATTTTTTGTTGTAGTGCTATGATCTAGCATTCATTTGTATATGTTGTGGTTCAACGTTCATTTGTGGACATTGTGGTCTAGAAATCATTTGTAGACATTGTGGTACGACATTCATTTGTGGACGTTATGGTCTGACATTCATTTGGAGACGTTGTGGTCCGACATTTATTTGTTAACATTGTTGTCTGACATTCATTTGCAAACATTGTGGTATGGAATTCATTTTCATATGTTGTGGTATGGAATTAATTTGTAGTCGTTGTGGTCTGACATTATTTGGAGACGTTGTGGCATGGAATTCATTTGCATACGTTGTGGTATGGCATTGATTTGTAGATGATGCTCCAGCATTTATTTTTAGACGGTGTGGTTGTAGCAAGGATTTCTCCTCACTAGAGGAGCAGAAATGGCTCCCTTGTGCCTATAGGGCACAAGGGTAGGTTTCTACTCTTTGAAAATAGGAAAAACAAAAAGGAAACTAGCATAAACACAACTGCAAACTCAACTAAGCTAGAGTAAGAAAATAGCTACAACGATAAACTAGATCTAAGAGCTAATAACAGAAAAGAAAGAGGCAGATGAAGCCCTTGTGAACCCCTCTGTAGAAAACGGGTTAGGGTTCCGCCTCCTTGAAACCTACAAGCAACCTAAGCTACTACAATGGCAACCCTACAAACAATGTCAACAAATAGAACCTGCAAGTAAAAATATTAGTTAGAAAGCAAAACAAGTAAACAAACAATAAAATAAATTATACCTGACTTAGGTGGAAATGGGCCACCATACCCTAGGTCATGGGAGCACCTCTCTCTTTGTTGGGAAGCAATGGCTTGATGAGATGGAGATGGAGGAGAGGGAGAGTGGGTGGTTTGAGAGGCAAAGCTCTCAAAGCATCCATGGGCAGCATAGCAATAGGAAAGTGAGGAGTGTTTTGAGAGTGACCCCGCACCCTCCTTTTATAGTTTTTCCAAGGGATTTTAGGGTTTTAAGCCCTTGGTCAGGACTTTAGCCCCTTCCGCCCTAACTTTAGCCCCTTTTAGGGTTTTAGCCCCTTTTTGAGGGTTTTAGCTCCTAGGGGGATATTTTGGGCTCCTTTTTGGGGTTTTTATCCCTTTCCTTCATCATTGGACACTTTTGGAGGTGTGGGGGTCAAATTGAAGGTCTTATGGAGTGAAATGAGTGTTGTAAGATGGTGTCCTTGGGTGGTGTAGGCCATTGAGATATATGTGGGGGATTTTTGGGTTAACAGATTGCCCCCTGATGTGTGAGAACAGGAGCTCAATGTATGGCCGACGAACATCATAGGATTTATTGTAGAGAGGTGGTGCTTCCGAGGCTGGGGCATGGTGGCTTTTGGTTTTGTATTAATTTGGTTCCCATGAATGGGTGAGGTATAATAAATGTGTGACATGTATATGGATGAGGTAGGCTTTCCCATGCTCATGACAATGTCAAAAGAATCATTTGATCTATGCTCTAAAATACAAGAGCCGATCATATACAACTAATGTTACAATGCTAGTTGCCTCTATGTGAGGCTGAATACAATACTGATCTGGTACATTGGACCCATGGCATTCTCATGGAATGCTACATATTCATGACTGACAGTCTGCTAGATCTAGTACATAGCTGTGTGGACTCACTAATTGAGAGTCAAATTCTCTGTGGTACAAGTATGCTATATCAATCATAAAGGTATATCGAAGCATTGCTGGGACTTATGATCACTATCTCCAACGCAACCTAGAAATCACAAGGGACATAACCTGTTTAGGTCCCTCGAGTGGACTCACCAATGTCCTAGAGTTAGGTGACATCCGAGGTCTTCAACCAAGTACTGTGCGGAACAAACCCTGCATGAATATCAATGGTGCGATGATGGAGTTGAAGTCGAGCATGTGAGAAACAACCATCCCAAGAGGCACTAAGGACTCCTCTCAAGTGGTCCAAGGAACTCATCAATGATTTTAATGAAACCAAGGTACAGGGACCTCTGGGTCTATCCTCTAGAATATGTGTGCTGGTGTCGACAGAAGGAGACCTGCCCTTAGTCAAGGCAATGATTTTTCCTTGACTAGGAGCACGAGGGATAACTGAAAGGTGTGAAGCAATCTGTAGACTGACTCAGTGAATTGGGAGGGAGGGGAGGGAAGGGAAAAAAAACTGAACAGGGGCAAGGGGGAGTGGGAGACTCAAAATTCCTTTTTTTAGAGTACGAAGGCGGGGCAGACCAGGCAGCAAATGAAACTTAACTCATGGGAATGGGATCATAGCTGTAATACTAGGAATGTGGCTGCAGATGGGAAATACTTGGAGGAGGTGGACACTTTTGATACTAATGGGATCCAAGGAACACATATTGCAGAGTACTCTAAAGAAAGGTGACCCAATGTGGGAAAGCTGCCAAACTATTTTCTGTGGGGTGATGTCTAGGGACATCGTTGTGGTATGATCTGATGGATTTTTGGCGAGCCCGAGAAGGTAAATGCTCGATGATGCTTTCAATTTTAGAGAGTCTGAAAGCACAAAGAAGAATCCAATGGGGGATCTTTTTCATTGGTAGTCTCCTGTGCCTAAAAAAGGATAAAAGTATACATAGGAGAGCTCACCCATCCTGTAGGGGATGAGAGACTTCTTTACCATTCGTAGTCCAATCAAGATGGAAAAGGTTAAACCTATACTGACTGGATGGTCATTAAAATACTTTTACTAGCATTAATGAAACCAAGTTTGCTCAATGATATTTTCTTGTTGAGATGGCTAGAAAAGAGCTTAATGACAACCGGTGTTGAGCTTTTTCATAAAGTGCAGCCCCTCTGCCCGAGAAAGCATAAAATTATGTAGAGGGGAATGGTCTTGGCTTGAGTGTGCCAAGGAGGTCCTTTTCATGAAATGATCTACATGGTCTGCAAAAGGAGGTAAACGAGATGATGTAGACACCCTTTCCTATACTTTAGTGAGCAAGAAAGGAAGCAGCTACACTCAGTGATATTTTCATTGTTTTAAGGAGTCAAAAAATATCTTAAACGAAACTCCAATGTGGTCAATCGACTGCAGTGGCATGAGCGGTGCCCCATGTCAGGATGGTGGACAGAGGTCCAAAGGTCATCCACACAGTATGGATGGAGCAGAAGGCTCTCAAACATACCAATATATGCGTGGGACATATCATGACAGAGTCCTGCGAGACGGTGAGACAGAGGCACACAAACTGAGGAGGCTCTCGGACAGAGGTCAGGAGAGCATGTGTGTGTGTTGCGGTGGATGAACTTGACTACATGCAATGTGAGTGCAAGTCCGAGGGCACTTATATGACAAATATGTGCAAGAAAAGAATTCCTTTTGTGGACAGTGGTCCAGAGGTCCACGTAAGGTGCGGTGAAAAGAAAAGACAATCTATGTGTTAAAAATGCAAAATAGAAGATAAAACTACATTCCTTAATGGGTGGTGGCCCGAGGATGCTTGTATGCCAAATACATGGAATAAAAGCAAAGGGTTTTATGGAAAATGGTCTAGATGTCCGCGTAAGGTGAGGTGAACAAAGACAATTATAAATGGAAAAATAAAATTATAGTACAATCCTTAATGGGCGACGGCCCGATCGCTCGCATGAGTTGCAACTGGGCAGTGTGATATGAGTACCGGTCTGTAGACACTTGCGTCATTATGTCATGGCTCATGAATCGAGGTGTATTGTGGGAGATGGTCCCGAAATTAATTTATAAAACGTGAGACGATGGTCTCATAAGGAAATGAAAATTTGATCCTAGAGGTGTGAGAGGTGTCTCGAATAGGTTCCGGGTGACTTTTGACTAGCAGCTGATGGTGTTTCCTTTGATTTTTGCTAAAAAACATTGAAAAACAAGAAAAATAAAATGAAGTGACTCATTGGTGATGTTAAGTGTAAAATTTCTTGAGGTAGAGCCCATTGCAGGGGTTCTCCAAGAGTTGTCCATCATAGTCAATGAGGGTGTATGCCCCTTTTTCAAGGCAACGGTGGACGATGTATGGGCCATACCACGTTGATTCGAACTTGCCTTTGCCCAATTTATCGTTGGGTTGGTCATAGACTAGAATCATATCACCTTCGCTGAAGGTGCAAGGGTGGACATGGGAGTCATATTGGATCTTTTATTGTGTTTTTCTGCTTCGATGGCTTGGAGGGCAGTTCGACATTCTTCTATGGTTTTCTCGAGTTCGAGGAGTCGTTCTTCTAAAGGTGAAGTATCAAGAAAGAGTTCCACCGTGAGGCAGAGATATGGGATTTGGCACTCTATAGGGAGCACTGATTCAATGCCATGTACTAGGCAGAAAGGGGTGAAACTGGTTGTGGTTTTTGTGGACGTGTAGTATGGCCATAGGGTAGAGAATAACATGTGATGCCAGTTAGTTTTGTGATTTCCTACCATTCATTGGAGCATTGTTTTGATGATTTTGTTGACTGCTTCAACTTAGCCATTTCCCTGAGGGTAGTAGGAAGAGGAGTACTAGTGTTCGAATTTCAACATGGCTGATAATTCAGCCCATACGGCATCTTGGAAGTGTGCCCCATGGTCTGATACTAATTGTTTTGGGACACCGAATCATGTAATAACATGGTTGAAGAAGAAACGCGTTGTGGTTTTCGCTTTGTAGAAGGGCCCGACTATGACTACAGAGTGTAAGGGTGTGGGGGGGGGTTCTTTCCTTTGGGGCAAAAAGATGACAGGTACGACATTGTTTAACTGCCTCTATGCAATCAACAAAGATGGAGGGCTAGAAATAGCCAATGCGCAGAATATTTTGGGAAGTTGTTAGGCCTAAAAGGTGGCCACCACAAGCTCCACTATGACTGTCGTTGAGGATGGTCTCAGCCTCGTCACGGGTGAGGAAACAACATAGGATGGTATCAATGCCTCGATTATACATAACATCTCCAATCAGCAAGTGGCAAATGGCTTGATGTTAGATGCGTCTCCTATCCTCACGGTTGAAGTGCACTGGGAACTTTTGCATTCGTAAATAGAGAAGGATGTCCCCATACCATGGGTCATCAGTAGATATGATGAATAGGAAATCATCCTTGGGGTGTGATGTTGCGGTTAATGGGGGAAGATCGATCATGAGTGTGGCCAGTGCGAGTGCCTTCATGCTTTTTGGAGACACAAACTCTAGGTTGAACTCTTGGAGGGAGACTACCCACTTGGCTGCTTAATTTTATAGAAGGAGGCGGCTTAAGAGGTACCACATTGGGTTTGAATCAGAAACTACATGAGTATGGTTGGCAATGATGTAGTGGCGCAATTTTTTAGTCGAGAAGATGACAGCAAGGGCTAATTTCTCATCGGATGAATATCATAATGGGGGTCCTGTTAGCTTCTGACCAATGTAGTAAATCACGTGCTCATGGCAAGCATCATCTTCTTGGACCAAGACTCCAGCAATGGTTTTTTCTGAGGACAACACATAAAGGATGAAGTCTCAAGTGAAATCTAGTGGTGAGAGTAATGTTGCAAGAGCCAGGGCCTGTTTGAGTGCCTCAAACAATTCTTGTGCTTGCTGATCCCAAACAAAGGGTATTTTTGTGTGGAGCAGGAAGATGAATCCATAGGCTTTTGTTGCATACTCCGGCACAAAGCGGTGAAGCAATTTGGCCTTTCCTTGTAGGCTTTGTAGTTGGTACCGAGTTCTTGGGGAAGGAAGATCAAGGATGGCTTGAACTTTGAGGGGATCTACCGTTATCCTTTTCTGGGAGATCATAAATCCGAGTAGAAGGCCTGCTGGGACACAAAAAAAACACTTGAGGGGGTTCAAGCAGATGTTCTACTTGTGAAAACGTAAAAAGACTTGTCGCAAGTCATCTATATGTTGTGCTTGTTTTCATGATCGAGCGGTGAGATCGTCCAAGTAGAACAAGATGATGTGAGTTAAATCATGGAAATGATATGTGATGGTGCGCTGGAAGGTGGCTCTAGCATTTTTTAGGCCAAAGGGCATGACTCAGTAGGTGAATGTGCCCTGTGGGGTTGTGAATGTCATTTTGTAACGGTCTTCTTTCCAGATTTGGATTTGGTTGTAGCTGAAAAAATCATCCATGAAAGAAAAGGCTTCATGTCTGGTGCATGCATCGATGATCTGGTTAATGAATGGGGTGGGGAAATTGTCTTTAGGACATGCCCCATTAATATCATAGAAGTCTATGAAAATGCAAATGGTACCGTATTTTTTATTCATGGGAACAAGATTAGAAACCCAGGTTGTGTATGCAATGGGATAAATGAAGCCGGCTATGTGCAACTTCTCTATCTCGGCTTTCACCGCAGCCACTTTGGATGGATGGATGGGCCATTGCTTCTGGCTGATGGGTGCCACATCAGGCCATGTGTTGATGTGGTGTTCCATGATGGATGGATCTAAGCTAGGCATTTCAATGTATGACTAGGCAAAGATGTCACGGAATTCTTGGAAGAGAGCGGTGTAGGCATTGACCTCTTCTAGGGAGAAAGATGCCCCCAACATGATTTATTCAATGATCTCAGAGTTGGTTGAGATGTCGATCTTAATGGTTGGTGAAATGTTCGCCATGTTCCCTTCTTCGAAGGCATCGGATGCTGGGATTGGGTTCTTGAACTAGTCAACCTTACCATGGATGAAATATTTGGTCTCCACGAAAAACTGGTCGGACTACGACACAAGCTCTTCCGGGAGGAAGAACGAGTGATGGTGCATGTCATCCCATGGGTATTCCGGGGTGGTCAGAGCTTCAAGTATCTCCTCATCGTTGTTGAAGCAATGGAGTGACAGGTCTAATGGACTGTCGTTGGAGGAGGAGACGAGTGGGTCGATAGAAATGGAAATCATGTAAATGGACATGGTGTCTGAAGAAGGTGGTGGTGGGTGAACTTCTTCGATCAAGGTGATCTCATACTCAAGGGAATGGTGATGGAGGTTAGCGAGAGCCATTCAAAACTCAAGCAGGTCTTGGCAATGGTGGGAGTAATGTCCATACAAGCTGCAAAGGGCGCAAGCATGGTTTGTCCTCTATGCCTTGTTCTTTACTACTAGCATGGTTGGGAGTTCAACCACGGGGATGTTTTCATTTGTATCCATGGCATCCAGATGCGCACAGATCATTGGGATTTTAGGGAAATACTGATTTGGATGGCCTTGTTGTTCGCAGATGGCACAAGGTGGGACTTGTCATGGTTCTGCGGTGGCTTTGGTGTTCTTCCCCCTATCCCTTTTGGGTTAGGGTAGTGCAAGTGTGGGTGCAGCAGTTGGCTTATGCGGATCGGGTGGGGGGTGAGACTCAACCACAATAGGTTGCATCGAAGTTAACACAACCTGGGGCATTGCTGGTTGAGCTGGTGGATAGAGATACCACACCGGGATCCCCAACGTAAAGTTGGGTAGGCTTAAGGTGGCCATGACCGTCTTTCTCATGACACCAGGTGGGAGAAAGAGGAAAGGAATTGTATCGACTAGAGATGAGCCCACATAACTCCCAGTTGGTTGCATGTGGGGGTGAGGTTGTGGTTACGGCTACGTGTAATGATGCTGCTATGGGTGGTGTTGTGGCTGTTGTTGGCGTTGCGGCTACGGATGATGTTATGGTTGTGGTTGGGGCTATGGTTGCGGTTTTCGTTTGGGTGTAGTAGTTCTTGATGAGACCATGCACAAGTCCGCAGTTTGATTTTGCGTCAGTGGTGGTGACACCAACAAGAAAGGAGCCGTCATGGTGGGATCGATAAACAACCTGTTATCACCTAAGTTGTACTTAGTGGTTTTTTATCAAGTGATCCTGGTGAACTAGACAGGGTTAATTTGTTCGGACTTCAAAATACCTTTGGAAGTACTTCTGGGAAGTGCTTGTTGTATCATATCACATGTTCATACCCCATGGGGGAATTGTAATAACTGTTCTAGCATGATAGTGTCTATAAAAGAATCATTCTCTTAGACTTTATTTGTCAATCCGATCAACCCAGGGTGTTTTTTCCCTTGGTTATTATTGGTTGTTGAACAAACGACTGATAATTTCTGTGTTTTTCACTACATACCTCCAAATTTGGGGTGGTTGGCTTGGCATTCAGGCCTATTGAGGTTATTATAGTCTATGTTTCAATGTATAAGCATGCTAGACATCATGGTCGAGTCATATGAACATGTCTAAGTCCCCCTAGGTGCTTTTCAATTTTTCAATTTTTTGGTTTTTTCGGTGTTTTTATTAAAAATTTAATTTTTCCAAAACTTAGGCTATTTTTTAATAGTTTAATTGGAAAAATTGATTTTGTAATAAAAGTGGGCCAAATAAGTGGTTTCAGTCATGTAGGTGCTCATTTTCAAGCTAAGAGCACCATGTAAACCCATGGACCCACTATTTCCTAAGTTTTGAGTGATTTTCCATCACTCAGGTCAGAAAGCCCCAAAAATCAATTATTGATTATTTTAATTAATAAATTGATGAATAATGGAGCAAATCCAAAATCATAAATCAGTGGATTCTCAACCGATTTGATTGAAATCAGTCAGATCTGAAGCAGATTGACTGGATCTGACAAATCATTGACTGAAGGAGGTGATCAAATCAGATCCAGAGTTGATCTTCAGCTGTCTTAATGGGGAATTGCACCCTCTCTCTCTCCTCCACACGTGTGGACTCTCCTGGATGCTCTGTGGACTGATGTGTCAGTGTATGGGTTGATGTGTCAGCTCAATCAAGCCCCCGGTTGACAAGTAGGCTCAGTTCATCTTCAGTTCTGCATTGATGAACTCTCCATCAACTGATTTCATCTAATTCCATGAGGAATTTTTCCCCCCTAGGTTGGATGTCTTGTATTTTGTATATATCCAGGCACAACCTCCTCTTCCAAGCTAGTTAGAACTGGGATTGAGGTGCTGCTGCTATTGAACTGTTGTTATTCTTCATTTGAAATAAAGAAAATATTTGGAGGCAAGATGGTGTTGTTCCATTGCATGTGTGGATGATTATTGCCATTATTTTACTGAGGTAACCTATATCTGTGTCATTTTTGCTAATTGCTTGTAGATCCATTGTTAAGATTGATAATAAGATTATTATAATCTTGATAGGAAAGGTGATTTTCAATAAGTTTATTGACCATATATTTCCTTTGATGCATGTTTAGAGATCTAGATTCAGCATGTCCTATAAGCTTATATGCATGTTATCTTGAATCTCTGTGTATGTACTAATCGGATCTCACAAGTTTCTTGGCAAGTTCTTTGATTTCAGCTGAGCTGCAGGTTCCTACATTGGAGAGGATGCTGATCTAGTTTGTTTCTTCACTCTCTTCAAAACCTTCCAAAGGCATATTCCCTCAACATTCCACCTGAAAGCTCCACTGTGGATCTTCAAGGAAACCAACATTTCTCTCCTCCTCTTCCTCTCTCAAAATCAACATTTTTACCCGATTACTTTGTTCATAGCTTTGATTTTGATTAGGTATATCATATTAAAAGTAATTCCAATGTATATCTATTTTATCAAATCCCATAGTCTATATATTGCAGTTAAAAAGTTTCATAAGCATTCTAGATCTAGCTTTAGGGAAATTGTCCTTTTTGCATGGAAATTTAAAGAAAACTTGTAACTTGCGTGCATTAGATTTCCATTTGCTGTTATAAAATATAAATCCAGCAATCAGTTTATATTTTA
This sequence comes from Pseudotsuga menziesii, assembly GCA_001517045.1. NCBI lineage: Eukaryota > Viridiplantae > Streptophyta > Pinopsida > Pinales > Pinaceae > Pseudotsuga > Pseudotsuga menziesii. Next base: position 35,585 of record LPNX010870636.1, read on the forward strand.
TTTTCTGCACAAACAGCAAGCCAAGATCCCAAGGAAAGCTTGCTTTCCTTGGTTCCTTTTTCACCTATTTAGCTAGTTTTAACTTCATCTTTTTTGAGTTGAGGTAGGCTGATCCAAAGGTACTCTTAAAGTGATTTTGGGAATATTTTATTCTAACATTATCACTGGTTTTTAGTAGGTGTAATATAAAATAAAGGGATATTCTGTTCGGAAGTGTCCTCAGGAGCGTTCAAATCCCCCTAGGGGTCTCCCATTTGATTAAAACCTTTGATTTTCGCACCTTGTAAACTCTTGATTTCAATCCATATAAGAATCAAGAGGAATTATATCAGTTATCTGATATTGTAACCGCTGTTAATAAAATTATTTGTTGAATAGGCTCTTTCGAGCCCATTCCCCATCCCCCCTGGGGGGATTTGCGTCGGTGTCCTTTTTGCTGATTTTTGCTCATTTCTTTTTAAAATAGAATTGATCTAATATGCAGGGTAGTATAATTTATTTTATTATTAATTTCATATTCCATACTTTATATTTCAAAGTAATCTTAATACTTACCCCACGATTTCCCAATTGACCCGAAAGGGGAAAGAGATTCATGGTAGGGCTAATTAGAAAAATAGATTCATATATCTATTTTCTTTTTGATCATTTTTTTCTCATATTTTATAAAATTAACCCCTCCTCAATTCCTCGATTGAGATCCACTTGGATCGAAAGAGGTTCCTCGAGGGTTTTCTTTTAAACAAGAACACCCAGTTTAAAACTTACTAAAATTGACAAGACTCCATTGTGTATGCTCTACACTTGGCTGCAATTCGTTCGATCAGTCAAGATGTATCAAAATCACTTGATTGACTAGTATAATTAGGACTCACTCTCCCAAATTAACAAACCAACAGGTGAAAATCCAACACCTAGATCGAACCATCACGGTGGCAAAATACCCAACGGAAGCAGGAACTTATGAAAAGTGACCTCGGGGCGCCAATCTCTGTCACACCCTAACAGGTGATTTATGAACAATAGCCCCAGAGACTCCATTTCATCCCACATATTCCTTGCGGGTAGCCATGAAGGTTTAGTTTTGGACATACTCCAAGTACTCTCGGGTATATCTGGATTCCCCTCTTCGCCTAATTTTAATCAACTCACACTTCAAATTTAACTTAAAATGTACCAAGAGGCAATCGTAAACCTTTCACTCCAAGCACATGCAAGTATATTGATCTTATTGTTTGACTCCATTCTAAGGAACTGGTTATTTTCTTGCTTTATATAAATATTGTGTCTCATCACTGTGCTTTCGTGTGTTCATTTTTGTATCTTGCCATATTTGATTATCTATAGTTAAATCTCAAACTCCTAAATAACTCATTTAGTTTAACATCACCACACTAAGTAATTATCCTTAGTAACTTAATAGGGTCTACCCCCCTTGGCTTCGTTAGGAGTTGAGTCTAAATGGAGGAGTCAAGAACAAGGTGACAGCCTTGACTCAATACTTGCCCCCAAGGACACACCGAGTGGCTTGAAGATTTCTGCCACATGACCCAGGTGTGTGAAAGGCGGCAACACTTTTTGGCACCATTGTGGGGGATAAATATTTTTATTCCCGAGTATGACTTAGCTTAATTTTTTTCTAAACAAATAAAAGGATAAAAACTTTTGATTGATCTAGTCTTTAAAAAACATAAAAATTAAAACTCGATCCATCTGGCGACTCCACTGTCTAACATCCCTTCAAGAATTTCTACCTGAAGAAACTGCCGACAATTATTCAATCCTCTCCCTGATCCCGAAAGGTTTATTAGGGAAATATTGAATAGGAAGACTTCTCGTAGAAACCTTGAAGATTTAGGAGACCAATCCCTCTTAGATATCCATCACATATTTGTAGAGAGTCATACCTTCCAATCTCAAGAAATGACAGAATTTTACAAACCCGTTGAATTTTCTCAGATAGCAGTTGCTCCTCATGACATTCCGAATGATGCTATCAAGAAGCTCCCCATATTTGAGGGAAATAATGCCACCACTACCAAGACTCATCTCCAAAAGTTTGAAAAGTACCTAGTCAGCTACTGCAATAATGCTGCCTCTGACCATGAAGATGTCAAAATGAAGCACTTTGCTTTATCCTTAGAGGATGATGCTGCAGAGTGGTGTGGTGACCTTGGTGATGATTCATATAAAAATCTTAGTGAATTCCTAGAAGGTTTTAAGAAGAAATGGGGGGGAAATAAAGAACCAAGACATCTTCTTGCTGCCCTTCATAATATAAAGAAGATGGAAAATGAAACCATTGATGAATTTAATACTAAGTTCAGGCATGTGGTTGTGTACCTTCCTAGAGAAATCAAGCCAAGGGATGCCTCCATCCTGATATCTTACATCGAAGTTTTCACTGGTGATTTGAGGTACCCGACCAATCTAAAAACTGCTTAGAATCTGGCCGAGAAAATAGAAAAAAATATGCAATCTTCGGGAAAATCCAACATTCCAGGTTACACTAGGGGAAACACTTCATACAACAAAGAGAAGGTAAAGGCCATTGAATTAGAGGAAAAGGCAACCTCTAAAGACCCCATGGAAAAGGTAACTAGCCTGTTTGAAAAAATGGTCACTAGTCAGAACCAACTCATGGCAAACCAATCTGTACAATTGAATAATATTCAGAATAGAATAATCACACTGGAAAGAAATAATGGACCTAGGAAATTTCAGCCTAAACAGAATCAGGTGTATCAGAAGAAGGCTCCTCAACATGAACCTAGGATTCCAAACCAGTTAGACTCAACTAACCTGGTAGAAGAAGTCATTCCATGGGGTAGACCTTGTGATCAATTCCACCCAGAAGACACTTTCTATATAGAAAACCAAGTTATAGAACATGGAATGGCGGAGGTCAGTAATCAAGAAACAACATCAGGCGAGTTTGATCATGTGTACATGGTTGGCCGAACCTATCCTTTATCAAACCAGCATTGGCAGCAGGCCACGGATTACGGTTTCGAGAAGGATCTCCTTTCTAACTTTTATGGTGTAATTCCTTCTCCATAAGCAATTAAGGAAATGAAGGAGGCCAGGTTCAAGGGAGATGTGTATCAAAGAAGATAGAAGCCATCACCATCTAAACAATACAATCCAAAGGTAACCACTCCTCCCCTCCCAGATCCTCCTATTGTCCATGAGTCAAATATTGATATGGGAGAATGTATAAGTAGTGCTAAGATTCATGTTTATGCAATTAATGTCCTTAAAATTCTCAGTCAAAAATAAAATTTGTTGAAAGCCTTAGAGGATAGTCAAAGTAAAGCTCATAATATTATCGAAGAGGATCCCCTTCCTAATAACAATGCTATATTTGAAGCTGAACATATTGAACCCATGGATATGCCCATAGTCCTCAACAGTGTTGATCCGAGAAGAGAATACCACCCACCTTTTTATGTCTCCCTCTTAGTTGATAAACTTCTCCTTCATAACTGTATGTTAGATTTAGGTGCTTCATCAAATGTCATGACAAGAAAAGTAATGGAGCAGCTAAATCTAAGGGTCACCTGACCCTACCACAATGTTTGTGCCATGGATGCAAGAGAAGTTGAAGTGGTAGGGATAATCTTAAATTTACAGGTTAAGTTGGCTAAGTATCCTGATATCGACATGTCAATGGATGTGGTGGTGATAGATGTTCCAGATAATTGGGGTATGCTGCTATCCAGAAAATGGGCCGCAACTCTTGGTGGGCACATTCAAATGGATTGGACATATGCTACTATACCTGCATCAGAGAACACTAGGGTGATTCTCCATAGAGAAAAGCTGAGGAAATGACATGTAGAAAACCCTAAGAAGCCTGGAAATGAATTTGTTCATTTCACTGATAACTTTGGAAACTATGCTATTTTGTCAAATTTCATGGCCCCTATTAAGGAAAACATTAAAAATGAAAAAACCGATGAAGTTTGGAAAATGTACTTTGACGGGGCTTATTCCAAAACCAGAAAGGGTGCAGGCATCGTGAAGCATCAAACAATGTAGCCAAGTATGAGGTGTTGATCCTAGGGTTAGAAACTGCTAAAGATATGGGGATAAAGATGTTGAACATAAAGGGTGATTCAAATCTAGTTGTCCTCCATATTAAGAATCAGTATCAATGTAAAAATGACAGACTAAGAAAGTATAGAAATGCCACATGGGACACTATGGAATGGTTTGATGCACTCAACATTCAAAAGGTCCATAGGGAAATGAATGGGTTAGCAGATAAATTGGTAGTAGCAGCATCCACCCTCCAGCCATCGGATGAAATGATTAATGGGAATGGAAAGATGGAAATTGAGAAACTCTTGATATTCATCCACAATCTACAAGAGTTCTAAGGTTGCAAGATCAGTTATCAGCAGGAAGGTAAAGAGTATCAGGAGTGCGAGGATAATGAAAGGAATCACATCCCGAGTAGCCTTATAGCTTTCGAGAATCTTTTCGATCGATAGGATCATCATAAAAAACAAAAATAAGAAATAAAAATTGGGAATTATATGGAACTAAACATAGGAACTAACAAGGATCCCAAGTTAATAAAAATTGGAAAGGGTACTTCGGAAAAGGAAAGGAACAATTTGGTCAACCTAATCAAAGAGTGTAGAGATGTTTTGGCCTTTAGTTATGATGAGCTTAAAGCCTATAGGGAGGATGTGTTTCAACACACTATTCCCTTCACAGAAGAATATAAGGAGGTCAAACCTTTTGGACAAAAAATTAGGCGAATAAGTCCTAAGTTGGCCCCCATTGTTCAGAAGGAACTTTAGAAGATCTTAGCGACAGGGATTATAGCACCTACAAGACATTCATCTTGGTGCTCCAACCTAGTTGTTGTGAGAAAAAAGAATGGGTCAATTAGAATATGTATATATTTTAGAAATCTAAATACATCATGCCTCAAAGATAATTACCCATTACCCGACATGGAAACATTGCTTCAAAGAGTAACAGTATCAGGAATGATGTCCATGTTGGATGGATTTTCTGGTTATAACTAGGTGTTGGTAAATAAAGAGGATCAACACAAGACTACAGTCGCCACACCTTGGGGTACCTATAAATTTCTAAGAATGCCTTTTGGCTTATTGAATGCAGGTGCCACTTTCCAAAGAGCCATGGATTTTTCCTTCAAAGAACTTATAGGCAAAATAATCAAAATATATCAGGATGACTTAACTATTTTTTCAAAACAAATATCTGACCACATAAGTCATCTTAGGCAGGTTTTTACAAGATGTCAGAAATATGGTATTTCCTTGAATCCCGCCAAGTCAATATTTGGAGTTGGTGAAGGCAAGTTGTTGGGGCACATCATTTCTAAATATGGTGTCAAGTTTGATCCTGAGAGAGTTGAAGCTATTAATAAATTCCCCTTTCCTCAGAATCTAAAATCTCTCCAGTCCTTCAATGGACAAATCAATTTTGATAAGAAGATTCATCCCAAATTTAGCAGAATTAATGAAACCTCTACAAAAGCTTTTAAAGAAAGATGCTAAGTTTGAGTGGACGGATGAAGGGAAAGTTGCATTCAAGTACATGAAAAATGCCATATCCATGTCCTCATTCTTGACTAGTCCAGCCTTTGCCTCAAAAGACACCATTGCCGGTGTTTTACTTCAAAAGAATAAGGAGGGACAAGAGTAACCCATAGCCTTTATGAGTAGAGCCTTACAAAATTCAGAATTGAAGCATACCACGATGGAGAAATAGGCCTATGCTCTTGTCAAGTCCCTTAAACATTTCAGAACTTATATAGACTACTCCAAAATCATTGGATATGTACCCCATGCAGCTGTCAAAGATATCATGTCTCAGCAGGATTGTCTAGGAGTCAGGGGTAAGTGGGTTTCAAAGATTCAAGAATATGATTTGGAGATAAAACCTACCAAATTAATTAAGGGATAGGGTCTTGCAAAGATGTTGACCCGGGGAAATGAAAAGTCTTTAGGAATAATCTGCCAAAGCAGCAATTCAGAGCAAAGTGTTTCGGATGAGCTTCAGATATTGGAACAGCACCCCTGGCACACCGACATCATATTTTTCCTCCACAACCTTACATGCCTAAATCACTTACTTGGCCATAAAATAAGGGCATTAAGGTTAAAGGCAACTAAGTATTGTTTGACCAAAGATGGTTTGGGTTGGATAAACCCCGATGGTTTAATACTTAGATGTGTCAATGAACCTGAGTCCAAGAAACTCATGGTTGAGTTCCATTTAGGATTTTGTGGTGGACGTTTTGCAGCAAAAACAACCACCCAAAAAATCCTTAGAGCAGGCTACTATTGGCCAAACTTATTTTCAGATGTGCACAAGGATATCAGAGTTTTCCCCCAGTGTCAGTTATTCACCGGAAATCAACAAATGAGAGCCTTGCCTCTAAATCCAATAGTAGTGCAAGCCCCTTTTCAGCAGTGGGGGCTTGACTTCATCGGTAAGTTCAAGGATAACTCGAGCAATGGTTACTCTTGGATTCTTACCGCCACGGATTATTTTACCAAGTGGGTGGAGGCAATACCCACCAAGAAGGCAACCGATGCTGTAGTCATGGATTTCTTAGAAGATAAGATTATCACAAGATTCGGTGTGCTAGCTAGAATAATCACGGATAATGGCCCATGATTTGTCTCTTTTGAGATGTAATCTTTTTGTTTCAAGTACGACATTATCCTATCTCACTCATCTAATTACTATCCCCAAGGAAATGGTCTAGCAGAATCAAGTAACAAGAACTTAATGACCATAATCAAAAAAATTGTGGGCAACAATAAGAAGGCTTTGGCTAGCAAGATCAAATTAGCATTATGGGCTGACAGGATCACTAAGAAAAGTTCAACTGGGAGGAGCCCTTTCGAACTAGTCTACAGCCTTGATGTCACCTTACCAGTCCATATAAAGCTTCTAGTTTATCGTCTTCTCTAGACCTTCAGCTCAGATCAAGAGGCCATCCAGAATAGAATAAACCAGTTGATCGAGCTAGATGAGAGCAGAAGAAACTCTCTTGACCATAGCATCGAAAATTCAGACAAGGTCAAGAGAGCCTTTGATAAGTCTACCTGGCCAGGGTCCTTCCAAGTAGGTGACATGGTTCTATGTTGGGATTGTTAGAATAATCAACCCATAGTTAGCTACCTTATACATTAATTAATCCATTTTTGTCTTATTTGCCTAGTTTCCATGTTCCACCTTATGCAAGTTGTCATCTACACATCCATAGTGGTCAAACTTGATAATTTTGACTCATGGAGCACTTAAGAAACCTCTTGGAATCAAATTTGCTTTATTCCTAGCCTCCTAAGCACCCTTCTACTTTTTCTACTTTATTTTCTTCTTTTTCAGTGCTTTAAGGCAATTGGGAAAGTTTAACTAGGTGAGGTTAACTAGTTTTTTGTCCTCCACATCCTCCACTCTTTTCTCCTATGAAAAGTATGTATGAGTTGTCCTTCCATTAACTTTTAGCTTTCCTAATTGATTTTTCCAATTCGTGAGCTCCTTGACAGTTTTGAAAACTGTTTTCTGCACCTATGGGGGATTTGCTTAGATTTAGTAAGCCTGCTTTTGACTAGATTCGAATTGCCTCTTCATGTAAATATTTATTGTGGCAGCCTATGAATTCACAGGGTTGGCTATTTTACACTTATTCAATACAGTTTAGTGTTCAGCTCCATATTCAGTCTCTTTTGTGAGTGATTTTGCATGTACAATTGATAATTGTTGTGAGTGTAATTGTTCTATCACTGGGTTCAATTTCCACATGGTATTAGGGCCTTTGTAGATTGATTTCTCTCCTTCCAATTTGTTTTGCAGGTTCAACATCATTGACTGGGAGCCTTCTACTGATAGTCGTGACAATTTCTGAGCTATGGATCAATCTTAGAAGATCATCTTGACTCCATTTAACTTCTTTGAATGGAAAGCAGAGATGGAGATACCGTTGAGAGTGAAAGGCCTCTATAGAGTGACTATGGAAACAGAATCAGAGCCCAATGTAGCTACAGAGAAGATAAAATGTCACAACAGGAGGGATGAGGATTTTCCATCTTGATGGATTGACATCACCGAATGAAGTATGGGAGAAGCTTGTTGATATTTTTGGAAAGATAGATGAGATGAGGGGACATCAAATAAAAAATGAACTAATCTCCCTGAGTCCAAATAGCTTTGAATCCCTGCAACTCTATTTCTCCAAGTTCAAAGCACTTGTTTTGCAGCTAAAACAATGTGGGATCAAAAAGAAGGATGATCAGCTGGTCTTGGCCATACTCTCGAATCTTGGCCCTGACTATGCAGTGTTTGTTTCGACCTTCTATGCCAAAAAGTTGACAGCTCGAACCTGGAAGATTCCTAGCCTTACAAATTTCATGGAATCTCTCACACAAGAACAAGATAAGTTGGTGATGATGGGCACCATCAAACCATCCAAAGACCAAGCTCTGGTTGCTGGAGATTCGAGGGTGGATTCAAAAAGCAAAAAGAAAGCTAAAAAGCCACCTGAGCAAAAGAGAGACAAGAACAAGTCTCCGAAGGAGCCTCAAGGTTCCAAGAAGAACTACCAAAAGAAGAAGAACAAAGGAGAAATGAGCAAGTGTGCATACTGCAGTAAGGGTAATCATTCTGAGAGCTCCTGCATGAAGAAGCAAATAGACATGCCGACCCAACTCCTGGAGAAGAATGGCATCTCCCTTCCAGATAGCTCAAAGAAGAGGGAAGGAGGATCAAGTTCAGAAGACACAGAGAGAGTTCATGCATTGGTTGCTGGCACATCAAGCTCACCTAGTTTCATCATTGATTCTGGAGCTTCAAGACATATGGTTTCGACCAAGGAGGCATTCACCTCACTTGACATGTCGAAAGGTCCACCAATAGTACTAGGAGATGACTCTCTCACTGAAATTTTGGGAAAAGGGAGGATTGATGTTGATCATGGTCAGTTCAGCAATGTGTTGTATGTTACAGGTCTTGCCTCTAACCTCTTATCAGTGTATCAGATGACCCACACAGGGTCTCCAAAGAAGGTCATATTCTCCCCTGATGAAGTTGAGATCACAGAGATCTCAAGTGGTAAAGTCATTGCAAAAGGAGTTGCAAATCATACTTCGAAGGTATACATGTTCTCACACTTCCTACCCTACTCAAACCCCTCTACTCTTCTGATTCATGCTAATGAGGAAAACAAGCTTTGGCATGAAATATTTGGCCACCTAAATTACAATTATCCAAAGGAGTCTATCAAGGTTGCATCATAGGAAAACACCCAGAGCATAAATTTGAGAGAGCTAGTCATGAGAGAACCTCTACACCTCTTGATTTGATCCACAATGATGTTGCTGGCCCATTCCCTCATATGTCCATGATTCAGGCCAAATATGCATTGAATTTCATAGATGACTTTTCCAGGTATTGCTGGGTTTACTTCCTAAAACACAAGTCTGAAGTTTTTGGCCTCTTGAAAGTCTTTAAGGCTTTGGTTGAAAACCAGTCTAGGAGGAAACTCAAGGTCCTAAGATTTGACAATGGTGGTGAGTATGTCAATTCTTATTTTATTCAATATTGTGTAGATGCAGCATTCTATCCCTTACACAACACAACATAATGGTGTTGCAGAGAGGAAGAACGGATCACTGAAAGAGATGGCAACATGCATGATGGAGGCTAAGACTTTGCCACCAAAGTATTGGGAAAAAGCTATAAACTGTGTAGCCTATATCTAGAATAGGGTGCCTCATAAATAGCTTGATGGCATGACTCCTTTTGAAGCATGGAGTGGGCACAAGCCAGATGTGACCCATTTCAGGATTTTTGGCTCAAGGGCTTGGGCTAGAATTCCAACAAAAAAGAGAAAGGCTTTGCATCCCCAAAGCCAAGAGTGTCTATTTGTTGGGTAATCTAAAGATTCAAAAGGGTACAAGCTGATAAATTTGAGCACAAACAAATCCTTCATTGAAAGGTGTGTTCAGTTTCAAGAAGAACCCCTAGAAGCAGTGGAAGTTGGAGAAGCCTCTTCACCACCAGAACCTCTGAATGTAAGTGAAGAGATTGTTGAACATTCTGATTCTGATATGTCTGATAGTGATGAATTTATTGCAGATCCTAACAGACCTACAAATCCAAAATGGGCATCCAAGACCATTCATGCAGCAGGAGAGCTAGCTGGAAATCCTAATGACCCTAGGAGGACTAGATCTCAATTTGAGAGTGCTCTGTGCATGAAGGATCCTATGTTTTCTGAGAAATGCTATCTGATGGTGGAATTAGATCCTCAGACATATGAAGATGTAGTAGGAGATCCAATGTGGCAAGCAGCCATGAAGGAAGAGTTCAGCTCACTCCAGAAGAGCAACACTTGGGAGCTGGTTGATCTTCCCCCAGGGAGGAAGCTAGTTCAATGTAAGTGGGTGTACAAGACCAAATTTGCTGCTGATGGTTCACCTCTGAAGTATAAGGACAGATTGGTATCCAAGGGCTACTCACAGGTTCATGGCATAGATTACAATGAGACCTTTGCATCAATGGCAAAGATGGACTCCATCAGGCTAGCCTTAGGCATTGCAGCTTCAAAGCAATGGGAGGTACATCACATGGATGTAAAGTGTGCCTTCCTTAATGGAGATCTCACTAAAGATATATACATGTAGTAGCCTCAAGGATTTTTTTCTAACCCATCTCTTGTGTGCAGGATAAGGAAGTCATTGTATGGACTAAAGCAAGCTCCCAGGGCTTGGTATGCCAAGATTGATAGCTTTCTGCTATCACTGAATTTTGTTCGATGCAAATCTGATCAAAATGTATGTTTGAAGTTGATTAATGGTTCATTAATTATCATTGTGTTATATGTTGATGACCTCCTCATTACAGGAAGCTCAAAGGATGAGATTGCTTCCTTGAAGGGTGCAATGAACCAAGCCTTCTCCATGACAGATTTGGGGCTCTTAAGCCAATTCTTGGGGCTTGAGATTGCGCAAACCAAAGCTGGAATCAAGGTGCACTAGTCCAATTATGCCTTGGATTTTCTTAACAAATTCAGAATGAAAGATTGCAAGCCAAGCAAGACTCATTTCCTTTCAGGAGTGAAGCTTGAAGAAGCTGATTCTTCACCTATGGTAAACAATACACTGTATAGGAAATTGATTGGATGTTTGTTGTATCTTACACATACTAGACCTGATATTTATTATGCAGTAAGTGTAGCTTCTAGATACATGGATCAGCCTCATGATATCCATTGGAAAGCAGCCAAAAGGATCCTTAACTTTGTTCAGGGAACAAGGACACATGGGATCTTCTATAAAGCTAAATCTGATCTTGATTTGATTGGGTTTACTGACAGTGATTGGGAAAGTGATAGCACAGACAGAAATTCCACATCAAGATATGTATTCATTCTTGCAGAAGGGCCAATCAACTGGTCAAGCAAGAAATAGAGTGCCATTGCACTCTCATCTACAGAAGCAGAGTACATAGGAGTTGTAAATGTAGCAACTCAATGTTTATGGTTGCAGGGGTTACTTGGAGAATGTGGCTTCAAATCAAAATACTCAACTACTATCTACTATGATAATCAGAGTACCATTTGAATCTGCAATGATCCAGTTCAGAAGCAAAGAACCAAACACATTGAGATCCATATGCACTACATCAGAGAGCTTGTGCATGATGGCACCATTCACCTACTCTTTTGTTCATCTTCAGAACAAGTAGATGATATATTCACCAAAGCATTTTGTGAGAAGACCTTCAACAATCTCAAATCACTGCTGGGGATTGTTGATCATGCTGTGAAGCATGAGTGATGACAAGATTTCCAAATTTTGTTTTACAGGCCATGTTTAAGGGAGGATATTCCCACTGGGTTTTTGCCTCTTTCCTTGGTTAAATGGACATGCAGTATGTAAAGGGTGACTAAGCCTTGTTGCTAGGCCCTATAATTTTCTGATATATTACTCATAAGTCAGGATTAAGGGGGGGTGTTAGAATAATCAACCCATAGTTAGCTACCGTAGACATTAATTAATCCATTTTTGTCTTATTTGCCTAGTTTCCATGTTCCACCTTATGCAAGTTGTCATCTACACATCCATAGTGGTAAAACTTGCTAATTTTGACTCATGGAGCACTTGGAAAACCTCCTGGAATCAAATATGCTTTAATCCTGGACTCCTATGTGCCCTTCTGTTTTTTCTGCTTTATTGCCTTCTTTTTCAGTGCTTTAAGGCAATTGGGAAAGTTTGACTAGGTGAGGTTAACTAGTTTTTTGTCCTCCACATCCTCCACTCTTTTCTCCTATGAAAAGCATGTATGAGTTGTCCTTCCATTACCTTTTAGCTTGCCTAATTGATTTTTCCAATTTGTGAGCTCCTTGACATTTTTCGAAACTGCTTTATGCACCTATGGGGGATTTGCTTAGATTTAGTAAGCCTGCTTTTGACTAGATTCGAAATGCCTCTTCATGCATTCAAATCCTTCATGTAGCTATTTATTGTGGTAGCCTATGACTTCACAGGGTTGGCTATTGTACACTTATTCAATACAGTTTAGTGTTCAGCTCCATATTCAGTCTCTTTTGTGAGTGATTTTGCATGTACAATTGATAATTGTTGTGAGTGTAATTGTTCTATCACTGGGTTCAATTTCCATAGGGACAAATGACGGGAAAAACTTGGGAAACGTGGAAAGCTTGACAGCTTGTGGTTGGGACCGTACATCATCGATGAAATAGCAGGAACGAACTCCTTCTATCTAAATGACTTGGAAGGAGAAAGATTGAGCTTGCCAGTGAATGGTTTCCTCCTCAAGTTGTTTTTCACTGAGACAGTTTGATGCCTGGGCGCTCGCACGAAGTTGGTTCCACTTTTTGGTGCCAATTAGGAAATCAGAAACGCACTTCCGAAGTGTAAATCAAGAACGCATATGCGTTATTGATGGTACGTTCGAAATAACCCGAGCCCAAACACAAGGCTAAGGTTTGTGGAAATATATATCGCATATCCGATATATCGCATTCACTTTTTCTAATTTTAAATATCGCATATGCGATATATCGCATATGCGATATGTAAATTTACAAAACGCATATGCGATATATCGCATATGCGATATGTAAATTTAC
>LPNX010870660.1:14534-49339 GCA_001517045.1 Pseudotsuga menziesii
TCCTTTCTCTCTTGTGGTTTCATTGCCCCCTTCTTTTCAACGTTCCATCATCCACATTTAGTGAATCTTATTAATTCAAAGGCCATACATAGGTTCATCTCTAAGCCCCACTGTGTGATACACTTTACATTACAAAATAGGAAAACAAAATCGAGGTGTTGCAGGGATGGGCTTATCATCCAACCCCTATACAAAAGCCAACATTGGGCACACTCTCTTCACATTCCCCTAGGCAAGTTTTGGGTGGGATTACATAGACTCTAGGTTAAGATGGACCACTACACTTATTAATGAGACAAAATTTGCTAGTCTCGCCATCTTTAGGAGGTTGAGAAAGAGTAGCACTTCATCTTCCATTGCACTATCTGACATGAATTTGTGGGAAGTTCCATTGTCTATTTAAGGGGCCTTAGACCCTCTTGAGCTTCACTTCCCAACCAAAAATATCAGGCATTATACATGCATGAGGCCTTCAGAGTTTGTTCTTGAAGTCTTTAGCCTCCTCCTAGACTAGATTCCACCTAGTTGATTACTTCATTCTTTATAGTGCTCCCTGTTAAGTTTTTCATATGTTGAACTAGATTCAATAGCATTGAATTCAAAAATCACATCAACATATCAAGAATTACAGATAGAAACACAATCACAAGATAGACACAGTATTTATCTTGGGAAACCCTCAAGGGGAAGAAAACCCAGCAAAACCTTCCTCTACATAAGATGTATAAAAGACAACCCAAAAACAATTGTTCTTCTCCTTCTGATCTCTCTCTCTCTCTCTCTCTCTCTCTCTCTCTCCTATGCGCTACACAAGTGAGTGACACAACACCTCTATTTATACACAATAAGTCAACTGACTTTAACACTAGAGAAGTCGGCCCCAATAATTTTTCTAGGCCGACTTCACCTAGGAATACTAAAAAAAAATCTATTATATTATTTATTAGGGTACTCAAGACCCGACACAAGAGGAGGCTTAACCTCATGACTCTATCATGACCAAATACACTAGTAACACCCCGTCGGAGGAATAATAACATCTCCCTTGGGTTACATCAGTAAAATACATTTAGAATATCCTTTGAAGTTACAATATTTTAACACCCCCCCTTAACGAGAAGGTTATTCTACTGACGACATCATCACAGACTATAGGAGAACATAGAGACAATTACAACAGTACATTGAGGAGATACATCTATACATCACAGGAAGTTTTTCACAATTAGTAACTTGGAACAATTACTCTTCATCTTCTGCATCACATGATCACTTGATCCTTTTGCAGCAACGCTTCAATCTTTCGATCCTTTGTAGAAGTACTTTGATCTTCTGATCCTTTACAGTAGTACTTCGATCTTCTGATCCTTTGCAGTAGCACTTCGATCTTCTCAATCCTTTGCAGCAGAACTTCGATCTTTCGATCCTTTGCAGCAGCAATTCGATCTTCTTGATCCTTTGCAGCAGAACTTCAATCCTTTCGATCCTTTGCGTCAACACTTCGATCCTTCTTGATCCTCTACAGCTGCACTTCGATCTACTTGACCCTTCGTTATTGTAATTCAATCTACTTGATCATTTGCCACCACGCTACCTGCAGTACACATGATCTATATGCAGGTTGATCAATCCCTATCACTTTAGGACATAAGTCCAAGGATGATTCAATCCTCAGATGATCCAATTACGGGATGATCAATCCCTATCACTTTAGGACGTAAGTCTAAGGATGATGCAATCCTCACATTACTCCCCCTTTCCTAGGAAGTTTCATATCAACCTGCTCCCCCTTTGTCTAAGGAGGGTTCATGATTTGTAGTCCCATCATTTTTCCTCCTTATGAGGAAAGTCCTTTTGAACTACACCAAGCTTGTCACGGAAATACTCAAACTTCATTCGAGATAGAGGCTTGGTTAGTATATCAACAACTTTCTCATCGATACCCACATACTGGAGCTTGATGGATACCTTTTGTACCATATCCCTTATATAAAAATATCAGATTTCTATATGCTTGGATTTGTCATGGAACACCGGATTTTCTGTCATCTTTATACAACTCTGGTTGTCACAAAAAATTACCGTGGTGTCCACCTCCATGTCAAATATTCTTGACATCAGCTTCCGAATCCATATCGCTTCACAACAAGCGGAGCAAGCTGCAATATACTCTGCTTCAGTCGTGCTGAGAGCAATACTGGATTGTTTCTTACTAAACCATGAGATCATGGCAGATCCCAGACAATAGCATCCACCTGAGGTGCTCTTTCTATCTGTTGCACTTCTTTCCCAATATAAATCCGTATACCCATACAAATTGTAGTCATGATCTCTCCCATAGTATAGTCCCAAATAAACTGTACCTTTTAGGTACCTCATCACATGCTTTACAACTATCAAGTGAACTCATCTAGGTTTAACTAGATACTGACTCAAGGTGTTCATAGCAAAGCATATATATTGCCTTGTGTTCATCAGATACATTAATGACCCAATAATTTGTCTTTAGTGAGTCATGTCCACTAGATCGGATGTCTCATTAGACAACAACCTTAAGTTGGTGTCCATGGGTGTGACCATGACTTTACAATCCAACATATCAAATCTTTCCAAGATTTCTACTACATACTTTCCCTGATTAAGAAAGATTCCTTCTAGGCTCTGCCACACTTCAATCCCTAGGAAATAATTAATCAATCCAAGATCTTTAATCTCGAATTCTTCATCTAGCTTCTTCTTGCAATCCTTGATATGTTTCTCATTTCTAGTTAGAAATAGATCATCCACATACAATAATAGTATGACTGGTTCATCATCCATAATCTTCATATAAAGATTAGGATCAACTTTACTCTTGGTAAAGCCCATGATTGTCAAGAAGCTATATATTCTTCCATACCAAGCTCTAGGAGCTTGCTTCAGTCCATACATAGCCTTTTTCAACTTGCATACATGAGTCACTCTGTCTTCGACTTCGAGTCATTGTGGTTGTTCGATGTAAACCTCTTCCTCAATCACACCATTAAGGAAGGCTGTCTTTACATCCATTTGGTGTAAGTCCCATTTCATCATGGAAGCAAGTGCCATGATAGTTCGAAGTGTACCTTGTCATGAATCACGGTCTTCACTACTTCCATGATAGTTCTACTCTTTCTTTCTGCAACACCATTTTGTTGGGGATTATAAGGAGTGGTTAGTTCCCTCTTAATTCCTACCTCCTTACAGAATGAGTCAAATTCCTTTGAAGTGTATTCTCCACCATTATATGATCTCAGTGTCTTGATTCTCTTTTCTGACTGGTTCTTTATCAAGGCTTTGAATTCCTTGAATTTCCCGAACACTTCACTTTTATTCTTTAAAAAGTGTATCCAAGTCTTTCTTGAATAATCATAAATAAATGTGACATAGTATTCATATCCACTTATGGATATGGAGGGCATAGGACCACATACATCAGAATGGATTAGTTCCAACGTACCTTTAGTATTTGTGTCACTTTGTAGAAAGGGATTCTTGATGTTTGTTCCCTATGCACATCCCTTACAAGTTCCTTCATGTTCGATCTTCAGATCTGGTAACCCTGTTACCAACTTGCTCACATAGGTGAATGCTTTGTAGTTGATGTGAGCAAGTCTCCTATGCCAAAATTCACTTGAGCTGGTAGTCTCATGGACAAGGGTTGTCTCTGGATGTCCTTTGAGCTTGTACAATCCTCCTTCTTCTTCTCCAATGACTACAACATCTTCAAGTGTCTTCCCTTTGGATCACATGAGTACTTGTCCATCTATAAAAGCAACTCTATATCCTTTCTTGTCTAAAGCTGAGATGGAGAGTAGGTTCTTTTTCAAACCTAGTACATACAATACTTCCTTCATCTTTATGGAGGTCCTAGAGTCAAGCTTGTAGCTTCATATACCAATACCTTTTATGGGATATTGATAGTCATCTCCCAATGATACCTTTTGGGGAGAGTTCTTCTCTTTAAGATTTGTCCTCTTTCCTGTCATGTGCTTAGATGCACCACTATCAACAAGCCATGTATTTTCTCCAAGTGTTACAGACCCAGAGAGTGCAAAGAATAACACATATTCTTCTACATCTTCACCTCTAGTTCTCTTTCAAGGTCTTTCTTCATCCTCATCTTCAGCTACATGAACATGATGTCTTTTGTTGTTGTTGTTCTTTGATAATGGACATTCTTTAGCAATATATCCTAACTTATGATAGATGTAGCATTGATAATTTGAGTAATCATTTTTCTTCTTCTTCTGGAATTTCTTCTTTGAAGGCTTATGATTACTCTGCTTGAAGTATGAGTATTTTCTTTCCTTAGTATGGGTAGCTAGAGCCTGATCATCTTCTCTAAGAAGAGCTTCTATATTGGCTACTCTAGCTTCTTCTTGTATGCAATCTTCCCATACTATGTCAAACATCATTCTTTCTTTTTTGGCACACAAAGTTTGGATGAATGAGTCCCAAGGTCTAGCGAGGCCATTGAGAGCAATCATAACCAATTCATCCTCATCAATAGTATCTCCAATAGCACTTAGCTTCTCTTTGATTTGAGAGATTCTTGTGAAGTAATCTTGAACAGATTCTCCTTTGCTCATCTTGGTGCCTTTCAGTTGAGTTCTTAGATTCATCTTTCTGTTGATGTTCTTCCCTTCATACATTCTAGAACATGCATCATACATTTTCTTAGGTGTTTTCTTAGATGACACTTAAGGGATTAAGTGATCCTTAATGGAATCAACAATGATCCTCATTGCTTTGATTAGGTCTTGTTCATGCTTCTCCTTAGCTTCATCTTCTTTAGGTTCTGCAATCTCATCCTTGATATATTTCTCAAGACCATTCTCTTTCAGAATGAGGCCAATCCTATACTTCCAAGCTAGGAAGTTTTCTAGGCCTTCCAATTTATCCTCAAGCTTAGTGCTTGGGGTCATCTTGACCAGTAAGTCACTCAAAATTGAAATTTATGAAAACATGAGATTGAACTTACCAGTGGATGCGCTTGGAGGAGGCGATTTGGTTGATCCAACTGCTTTCTGGAGATCCCTAATCTTTAGTCTTTAAATCCTACTTGCAAGGTTGCAGCACTGCAGATTTTTTGGTTCTATTCCACTGCAATTTTTCTAGTTCACTGCCAAACTAGGGTTTGGATTTCCCAGAGATCTAGCCTCCCAAAAACTTCAATCTAGGGCTCAATAGATGTGCTCTGGGAGGGCACAACTTTCTATGCAAGCAGATCTTCAATCCTTCAACTTTTGCAGAAACCCTAATTTCTTTCGAAGAGGGAGGAGGGAGAATTTCACCTTGTGAGAGCTACTCTAATCAGGTTAGCTCTGATTCCATGTTAAGTTTTTCCTACGCTGAACTAGATTCAATAGCATTCAATTCAAAATCACAACAACATATCAAGAATTACTGATAGAAACACAATCACAAGATAGACACAGTATTTATCCTAAGAAACCCTCAAGGGGAAGAAAACCTAGCAAAAACTTCCTATGTATAAGATGTATAAATAACAACTCAAAAACAATTGGTCTCCTCCTTCTGATGTGTCTCTCCCCCTCTCCTAGGCGCTACACAAGTGAGTGAGTCTGTGTTCAAATAAGAAGCAGAGCTCCTCTATTTATACACAATAAGTCAACTAACTTTTACACTAGACAAGTCGGCGTCTGGGCCGACTTCACTTAGGAATACTCAAAAACACCTAGGAATACTCAAAACAATATATTATATTATTTATTAGAGTACTAAAGACCCGACACAAGAGGAGGCTTAACCTCATGACTCTATGATGACCAAATACACTAGTAACACCCCTTCGGAGGAATACTAACATCTCCCTTGGGTTACATCAATAAAATACATTTAGAATATCCTTTGAAGTTACAAAGTATTATCAAATTTCTAAAAAATAATTACCTTTCAAAGAAATTGGGTCCCTCTCCAAATTTAAGATAGATTTATGCTAGTTTTATTACATAAAGTTACAACATCTTCTCTTCATACATCAAATAAACCTTCACAAAAAATAAAATAGATTAAAAAATAACATAAATTAACTACACTTGAAACTTACTAATATTATAAAATTATTCACATACCCCAACGGATTAAATCACTTCGAAGCTATGTCCTGGGTGACTGTTACTTATGCGACCTCTTCTTTTGTATCCTACACTGATCCTCCTCCTATTTGTTACAGACATTTTTGGGTCGTGATTTATAAATATACTCATTTGAACAAAATATTACCGAACTTTATAAAATGAATATATATATATATATATNATGACCAGTTGTCCGATTGTCGGCTATGGGGACTAGGGCTACTGACCCCATAAAAGTTTCACAGAGAAGGAAAACAAAAGAATGGAGTTGGCCTAAAAAATGTGATTTGTTCTTCCAACGGCCCTATAAAACCCGCTGAAAGCCTCGAAACTCAGAATAAATTGGGCTTGATAGGAAATAAAGCTTACGAAAGTGGGAGCAAAATGCGAATTTTCAGAAGCTCTAATGCCGACATTTGTTTCGTAATCGAGAGTTCGAATCCGATGCAACCGCAGTACCAGACAATATTTCCTCCTGCACAAGGCAATGGGATTCGATAAATACAAAATGGCCACAGCTTCTCACTAATAAAGACCGCCAGAGTTTTCCAATTCTGTATTTGAAATCTCAAGCTTTTCTGGGTCTAAAGCATTTACGTCTCTCCTTCAAATTTACCTGCAAAATATCCATGGCCGCTCTCGTCTTTAACACAGTATCATTATCTTCAAAGCCTGTTGCGTTCTTTACTGGCCGTTACAAGTCACGGCACTATGCTTTTTCTGTTGCGCGGTTTCCTTCATCTTCCCATGTTCGTTTCCGGTTAATTGCGGTGCCTCGAGCGCATAAGTTGGTGAGTCCAAGACGTCGCGGGTTCAAACCTGTTTGCGGGACTGGACCTTCAAAGAGTAGTGGTGCTGAGATCGAATCCCCCGAAGAACAAGATGACACGGAGGGGGTTTCGGCTGTGCCATCGGCTTCAAAGGGTGGTAATGCTGAGATCGAATCCCCTACAGAGCAACAATACCCAGAGCTGGTCTCAGGGGTGAAAGCGGCTTCACAGAATGGTGATGCAGAGATCAAAACCTCCGCAGAAGAACAAAACCCAGAGGTGGTTTTGCCTATGCAATCGGGTTCAAAGGCTGCTGATTCTGAGATCAAATCTCCCGGAGAACAACAAAACCCAGCGGTAGTCTCGGCTATCCAACCGGATTCAAATACTGGTGACGCTGAGATCAAATCCTCCGAACAAAACCCAGAGGTGGTCTCGGCTAAGCACTCGGATTCAAAGATTAGTGAGACTGAGATTAAACCCTCTACAGAACAACAACAACCAGAGGTGATCTCGGCTATGCAATCGGATTCAAAAAGTGCTGATTCTGAGATCGAATCCCCGGGGGAACAACAACGCCCAGAGGCGGTCTCGACTATGCAATCGGATTTAAAGAGTGGTGATACGGAGATTAAACCCTCCGCAGAACAACAACAACCAGAGGTGATCTCGGCTACGCAATCAGATTCAAAGAGTGGTGACGCTGTGATCAAATCCTCCGAACAACACTCAGAGATGGTTTCGGCTATGCAGTCGGACTCAAAGATTGCTTCTAGTGAGATTAAATCTTCCTCAGAAGAACAACACCCAGAGGTGCTCTTGGCCATGCAATCGGATTCAAAGAGTGCTGATTCTGAGATCAAATTACCCGGAGAACAACAACACCTACAGGTAGTCTCGGCTACGCAATCAGATTCAAAGAGCAGGGATGCTGAGATTAAACCCTCCGCAGAACAGCAACAACCAGAGGTGATCTCGGCTATACAATCAGATTCAAAGAGCGGCAATACTGAGCTTCAAACCTCCGCGGAACAACAACCAGAGTTGGTCTCGGCTACACAATCAGATTCAAAGAGTGATGATTCTGAGATTAAATCCTCCTTAGAACAACAACAACGAGAGGTGATCTCGGCTATGCAATCGGATCCAAAAAGTGCGGATTCTGAGATCGAATCCCCCCGAGACCAACAAAATCCAGAGGTAGTCTTGTCTACGCAATCGGATTCAAAGAGCAGTGATGCTGAGATTAAACCCTCCGCAGAACAGCAACAGCCAGAGGTGATCTCGGCAATACAATCAGTTTCAATGAGCGGTGATACTGAGATTAAACCCTCCACAGAACAACAACAACCAGAGATGGTCTCGGCTATGCAATTGGATTCAAAGAGTGGTGATTTTGATGTTAAATCCTCCGCAGAACAACCAGAGTTGGTCTCGGTTATGCAATCGGATTCAAAGCGTGTTGATTCTGATGTTAAATCCTCCGCAGAACAACAACCACATGAGGAAATCTCGGCTCTGCAATCGGATTCAAAGACTGATGATTCCGAAATCAAATCCTCGGCAGAACAACAACACAAGGTTGTCTCGGCAATGCCAGTGGTGCTAGAATTCTACGCAGCGATAAACAAGAAGGATGTGAATGCCTTGTCTGATATCATTTCTGACAAGTGCGTATTCCACGACATGGGTTTCCCAAAGCCTTTTGAGGGGAAACAGGTTAGTACAATTTTTTTTGGCCAAACCTAATTGGAACAGACATGCTAGATTAGTAGACTGCACATGTTTTTGGTACATCTTATTTATTTTAAATGCTGGTTAATTATATATACAGTTTGAGATATTAAACTTCAAACTTATTATATACCCTAGTTTTAGCTACAAAGCTCAAGAAACAAAATACAACCAAGACCAAGACTGGAAGATGACAATTAGTTGGTGTTTTCACATGTAACCTTTTGTTATAAAGATAGATCCTCCTGATTGTTTTTAGGTGAATCTATAATAATTGTAGTACATGGATTTGAAATACATATAATATAGGTTCATTCGAATCTAATTTTAATCCTCTATTTATTATATTCTTATCATAAATATATATATATATATATATATATATATATTTAATCTTTTTATTTATTCTATTTTTTATATACTTATACAAAGAATATATATAATTTTTATTTATTTTTTATAAAACAAAGTTTATATTTCACATAAGAGTATAGTTTGAGTAGAATATATTAATCATTCTTTCTTGTAATATATATACATAAAATCTTTTCCAAGTTTTTGCATTTACTTTACTATTTCAAGTTTTACATTTTTATCAGTATCTTTGTTTAATGAGTGAAGCCAAACATGCTGTACTTTCTTTTCTTCTAAAAACAAAAATTAAATTATTTTAAAAAATGCATTGGAGAAATCCAATTTTTTAGAAAAAATATTTAAAAAAATGCACTAGAGAAATCCAATTTTTTACATTTTCTCTCTAATTAAGAAAGCCAAATTTTTTACATTTTTTCTAAAACTAAGAAAGCCAAGCATTACATACTTTATTTAAAATCATTAGAGAAGTCCTAGCTAGTAAAGCCAAGCAATGCAATCATTTTAGAGAAGTCATTTATGTTTTTTTATGTCCATTGCCAAAATCACATATACGAAATGATTCAAATGAATGTTACAGGCAGTTTTGAAATATACCAACGATTAGATGGAGGCCCTGGGAATTTCTCCAGTTTTTTACATTTTCTTTCTAACTAAGAAAGCCAAGCATTATATGCTTTATTTTGAAATCATTTTAGAGAAGTCATTTCTGTTTTGTATGTCCATTGCCAAAATCACATATACGAGATGAATGTTACAGGCAGTTTTGAAATATACCAAGGATTTGATGGAGGCCCTGGGAAAGGGCATGCTATTTGTAATAGATGGAATAAATGAAGGAGACGATCTTACAGTGTCAGTGTTATGGCATCTAGGTTTGTAATTTCAGTAATTTTCAAGGTTTTAAATAGATTATTTTCTTGAAAACAAGTGTTTTATGTTTTGAAAATTTCAATTAATGTGATGATTGCACAATGCAGAATGGGAAGGGCAAAAGTTTCCTTTCACAAAAGGTTGCAGTCTCTTTTACTGTGAAATGAAAGGAGAAAGATTATTGATTAGGTTAGTGAGTGAATCTTATTATTTAACTTTATTATTGATATTATATTGAGAACCTAAATTATTTTTATAATGTGAAACAGGCACGTTCATGGCTTCCTCGAATCAAGTATTAAACTGGGTGAATTGATTTTGGTAAGAAATTATTTCTATTAATATAATGGTAATTTAATTTTTGTTAAAAACTTATTTCCATTAACATAATAGCAATTTAGTTTAACAACCTCTGTGAATGATGTACTCTTTGTTTTTGTTTTATGACAGAGGCTGCTGAAGACTATTACGTCTTTCTTTGAGCAATTTCCATTTGTGATGAAAAGGATTATCTAAGTAAAACCTTTTCCATTTGTGATGAAAAGGATTATCTAAGTAAAACCTTTATATCACTTTTAGTTATGAAAGGTGAACTAATAAGTTTTGTATTTCTTATAACCACATATCTTGTATAAAGAAGAAATGAAATCTTTCATCATGAAAATGAATGGACTTTTAAGATAATAATATTTATGAAAATGAATTTACTCGTAAGATAATAATGTATTGGTATTTTTTCCTTTTTCCTTTATATTGAGTTTTTTTTAATTAGAAGGAATGTAAAAGTTTGTTTTTTGTTTTTTCATAAAAAAAAAACTTTTGTATTATTATTATAAATTAAAGAAATATTATATCAACGATTAACAATTCTTGATAGAACTTTCATATCAGTTTGCTTTATAAATACATCATATTGTCTTTCTTCAGTTCTTGACTTAACTGAATTACAAAAACTTGCAATATATTGTATTTGCTTATCAAAAAGGTCTAGAAACATAAAAAAATTACATAAACTCCTTGAAGTCAAAAACACCCTCGAAAATCATGGCACCTTCCATAAACTCTTGAATTCTAGTTGATCCAAAGTTTAGAGACAAAGCTTCTTTGGAAAGAGTATCAACAGTATCATTGAATCTTCTAGAAATATGACTGCAAGAGAGCTCCTTAAAAGCCCTTCTAAGAGTTTGAATTTTTTGAGTCTAGTGTTTGAATAATATCACATGCAAGTTAGATAAACCATTCAACTAGTCTATAATAATCTTTGAATCTGCAAAGATACTGATGTCTCAAACACCAAAATGGGAAGCAATAAACATAAGCCCATATAAGCTTAAGAGTTCGTCTTTAGTGTTTGTCCCCAAACCACCACCCAAACAAACATAAAAAAAAAGTGATCATTGTTTAACACAAGCACAATGCCACAACCACAGAGCTCCTGATTTGAGGCGCCATCGAAGAAACCAATTGGTTATGTTAAGACTTCAATTGAAGGATAAACCTCTTTTGGATAACTTTCGTTAACCGGTTCTCAAGCTCCTTAAAAGATTTAGGCCTTTAATACTGCAAATGAGTGCACTGGGTTGAATATCTTGAAAAACTGCATAATTCCTTGTATTCCAAATAGACCAAGAGATGAAGATGGAAATAAGTTTGAACTTATCCTCAAGTTTGAACCATAAGTGAAAAGAGTTCTCTAAACTACCTTCTCCCTAGTTTGTATGGAAGCCAAAATAATCTTTTATGATTCTCCAAATTTCTATACAGAAAGAGCATTCAACGGACATATGAAAGCTATGTTCCCCTTTATTCTTACACAAAGAACAAAAACTTGGGCCCTCTCGGCCTCTTTTCAATAAATTTCACCAAGTAAGGATTTTGTCTTTAAGTATCAACCACCAAAAGCATTTCAATTTTGTAGGAATGTTCCATTTCCACAGACCTTTATACCACCAGCCATGCTCTATTTTTTTGCCATTCCTTGTCATAAAATCATATGCCAACTTAACTGCTAGTTCCCCATTTTTCTTGTTCCCAGATTAAACCAATGTATATTTTTCAAAAGTAAGATTAATGCCATCATGCTTCAAATTTTTAATAAATGAATCCCATTTAATTGCCCACTGACCAATAAGACTCAAATCTTTGGCATTCAACCAATAACCACCTTTAAGAATTGCCCAATTGGGCCTCTTCAATACATCTAGGGTCCTCATATCTATTCAAGCAAGATGCTATTGGATTTCATATGGTAAATAGGGACAACAATTATCACCTATGAAAGGGTCAATTCCAGTAAGGATGTCTTTAGCCTTACCAATATTCCAACATATACCTTTTTTTCAGCCAGTGAATCACTTTTAGGAAATTGTTCCAGACCACTGATAAATTAGAGTATTCAAATTCCGAGTTTCTAATCCATACTAGCTAACTTGAGTGTTCTGCAAGTACTTAGTTTTCATAACATCACTCCATAAACTTTGAGAGAAAAGACATCTTTGAAAGGATCAAAGTGCAGAGTTAAAAAGAGACAAAATTTTTATGCCCCAACCTCCTTGATCTGTGGGAGTGGTTAAGATTTTGTAGGGGGCTAAGTGAAATATTCTTTCAATATTCAAGCCTGCCCATAGAAAGTAGAAGATCTTATTCCTTATAGAAGTGATAATTGAAATAAGAAGTTTGACAACCCCAGTACATAGGAATACTTTGAAGAGTATTCCTTGATTAAAGGTAGCCTGCCACCATGAGAGAGAAATTTGTAGGACCAATTGGAAATTCTCTTATCAATCTTCTTTATGAGCCAGAATCCTAAATATTTAAAACCAATCACCATCCGCTCAATCTTAAACTAAAAGAGTTCCTTCAATTCCTTTATGTTGTCTTGCTAAATATTCTGAGTAAAGATGCATGAATTTTCAATGTTGGTAGTCATTCATGTTGCATTGCAAAAGACATCCAATAAAGAATGCATAATCGTTCATTCACCAATATTGTCAAGTCCAAAAAGTATAACATCATCTACAAAAAGTAAATGAGATATAAGGACTTTATTTGAAAATTTTATACCTAATAACTGACCATCCTTTTGAACTTTAATGAACAATACGTTAAGTCCTTCAATCACAGGAATAAATAACAACAGGGAAAGAGGACAATATGTCTAAGTCCTCTGGAGCTCTTAAAAAAGGTTGTTGGAAAACCATTGATAAGAACTGCAAAATTAGTAGAAGTAACATTATCCAATTCAAAACAAGATCAGGAATTCCAATCTAAAGAAGGACCAATTTCAGAAAGTCCCAGTTTACTTTATCATAGGTTTTTGCAAAGTCCAGCTTCATAACCACCGACCTTAGATTTTTAGACTTAAGATAATGTAAACATTCTTGGGCAGTTCCAATAGCATCAAGGATATGTCTATTATCTAAGAAGCCAAACTACTCTTTGGAAATGAATTTGGAAATCCAGGGCTTGATTCTATCAGCAATTATCTTAGTGATAAATTTGTAAACCAGATTACAGAGGGCTATAGCCCTGAAGTCAGTGAAATTCTTTGGATTGTCTTTTTTTGCGATTAAGGTAATAAAAGTTTCATTTAGGACTCTTGACATATATCCATTTTTTCTTGAAAACAAAATTCTGCTACTTCTAGTAAATCCTTGCTCATAATGTCAAAAAAACCCAAGAAGAACTCTATAGTCCAGCCATCTGAACCAGGACTTTTGTCCCTTGCAAAATTTTGCAGTACTTTCTGAATTTTTTCCCAGAGTAATTTATTTTCCTAAGTCCAAGCCTTCTTCTCTTGTAAAAAAAGAAGGATATTGTTCCAGAACTTTTAATTGGTTACCAAAAAGTGCACTCTTCAGATCTTTGAACAGTGATTTGAAGAAAAATTATGCAGCCAATTTAATCTTATCTTGAGACAGAGTCAAAGTACCATTTTCATCATAAATTTTCCAAATAGCATTTAAATTTATGCGAAAAGAGGCATAATTATGGGAAAAAAACGTGTTTCTATCACCCGCCTTAAGCCAAATAGCTCTACTTTTAAGCCTCATTTTTTCTTCATTTTTCAGGAGGATTTCATCCTAGAGAAGTTGAAGAGTAGAAATTTTGTCCTTAATTTCGTCCGAGCAAGGCCCTGTTGAATTAGACATAAGGATATCATAAATTTCAGAATCAGTTTGTTGAAGGGTCACTATGTTCTCAAAGGATTTTTTTTGTCCAGCTCACAACTTCTTTCTTCAATGCTTTTAACTTGATAGTGAACAGATCCATCACATTTGATGATCTCGGACTACAAAAGTTTTCCCAAAAGACCTCAATCATCTTACAAAACTCATCATCTTTGAGCCAGGAATGGTCAAATTTGAAAGTTCTGTAGGAGTCTCGAAGGTTAACATCCAAGTGAAGCACAACTCGGAAATGATCAAAAATGTTGTAATGTAAAACCTGAGATCTATATCTGGCACTAAAGTCTAGCAGAGCCTCTTTATAAGAAATCGATCAAGTCTTTTTCCCACACTAGCCCCCACTTTTTTACTTCTCCAGGTAGGAGTAATTTTAGAAGGGACAATGTCTACTATCTGATTTCTATTGAAGATATCTAAAAAGTAATCTTCCAGAAGGTCTGAAGGAAAAACCGTACCCCTGTTCTCATAGGAATGATGGGTTAGATTAAGGTTGCCAGCTAAAATTAGGTTTGCAAGCTTCAATAATCCACTAGAATCAACTTTGTCCCAAAAAACCTTTTTATCCTTGTAAGGGGCATATACATTTAGAAGAATTAGTTGTTTATCCAATCCTCGAACATTTCACTTTAATAGAATCTGTGCACACGTTCTATAGGGTTTAAATGAACAAGTCCGAGGGTTCCAAAAAATTGCCAAACCTCCTGAGAGGCCCATCGCATCAATAGCACAACGTTCCCAGTCCTTTAGGTTTTTTTAAAAGAAATCACAAGATTTAATATCCTCAGACATAGTTTCTTGGAAAAAATAAATATCAGTTTTTTTTTTCAACATAAATTTTTTGAGGGCCCGAAATTTTGTGCTCGCCCCCAAGCCCCTTATGTTAAAAGAAATACAGATCATTGGAAAACCTCCAATGAGGTATTTTTTTCTCTAAGCGCCCTTTTAGAAACAATATCAGTAGTTCCTTCATCCTCTACCAATCGGAGTCTTTCTGATAAAGGAATATAACCAGCTTCCAATAATAGATCTTTTTCCCCTTAATGGAATTTTCTAAAAAAAAAAAATCTTATTTTTCCTACGGATAGTAACATTTTGACAACTGATAGAGTTTATAGGGATAACATTTTTGTTTTCCACAGGAGTAGTGGTATAAATAGGAAGATGAGAGAAGGTTGAACCTTTTGTTCTAATTTATGATAAAGAGGCCTCCAAACAATCCTCTGTAACATCTTTGGAAGCATAAGTATTTGTAACTGATAAACCTTCCTTCGTGGGAGTCAAAATTATAGGGGAGATCAAAACATGTCCCACCCGATGATTCACAAGAAAACATAACATCAGAAGAGGGGTTTCACACAAGAGAATGAAGTCGTTTAGAGAGAGTAGGGTTTGGCAGAAGGGTAGAACTAGGAATTCTTAACCTAAGATCTAAATCTTTCTTGATTGATATTATAAAATGGAGTTCTTTAGAAGTCAAATATTCATATGGAACAGGTGAGGATTCAACGAACATACCTTTTGATCGGGCGTTTTCCTTCTTTTGAGCAGAGCCGCTAGGTGAGCCATGTAAAAAGATATTCGGAGAATTCCTTCACTGATTTTTTTCAAAAGAATAAGGAAAACCAAAATTGCAATCACTCTTAACATGGCATGTTTCATGACAAATTAGGCATCCGAAAGGGATGCCCTTATAATCCAATCTTTGGCTAAAAGTGCATTCACCCCAATTAATCTGAAACGATTCCAGAAACCCCTCTAAGGTATCGAGATCCACCATGACCCGCACCATCCTTTTGTCGCCTACTCGCAAAGCGATTTTGTCCACTGAGATGAAATTTCCTAGATGATTTGCAATAAACTTCAAACTCTCTTCAGACCAAAACTGTAAGGGTAATCTAAGGAGGAGAACCCAGAGTTGTCTTATGGACGCTACTTGAGTTAGAGGGTTAAAACCAACTGACCATTTCCATAGAACTAAGGACCCATCTTGTATAACCCAATAATTCTTTAAAACCCTTTGAGCATGTTCGTTTTCCAAGAAGATAAAGCGGAACCAGCCTTGAGGGAGCCAGAGAACCTGCGGGCTGTAATCGAACAAGGGTTTCCAAGTTTTAGTGACCCACTCAATCATCTCCGACTAGTTCATCTGAATATACTCCATCCAACCAACAATCACTCAATTGCACAAAATTTCCACCCTTTTCAGCGTAAAAGCTTTTCCAATGTTTAAGATTTGAAAATATTTTTTCACTTTAAAGGCTTTGAATTTCCTTTTGTCCTGTGCCACATATCCAGAGAGCCTAACAAGTGGAAGTCTTTTCAGCACAACAGAACCAGGTAATGATTTCTCCTCATCTAAAGTTTTAGGCTATTGTAGTGAATATGAAGCCCTCAGTCATAAAGAAGAAGGAGCGAATCCCAACTCAAGACTTCCGTTTAGTGCATCAGAAAAACCTGATCTACGACCATGTATCTCAACCCTCTTGTTTTCGTCCTGGGCACCAACATCTGAAATGCAAGGTTGACAGCATATCTGGTGATTAACCCTAGAGTCGTCACACCGAAGAGAGTTAAGAGCAATAACGCTCTTTTCCCACGTGTCACACCTCAGAAATCCCTAAACCACCAACTTTCGACGTGTCCGCCTCCAAGATGACTTTTCCATCATTTCTAATAAAAGAGCCAAGATTTGACAGATTTGGATCGTTTGCGTTGTTAAATCCCGAATCATTTTCGACACGAGGAGGATTTTTGGATTGAAAGTGTGAATCCACTTGGACGTCCTCTAAATGTCTAGGTGGAAAAAACCCTAAAGTTTGAGTGTAGAGTTTATAGATTTATTTTTTTTGGGACATGTTGAAATGGAAGGAAAAAACAAGAAAAAAAACAGGAGCTTCCCACTTTTTTAAAACTTGGTTGGTACTAGGCCGAGACAAATTGACTCCAAGCTAGCAAAAATGCCATGAATATTTTCAGCAAAAACGCCCCATGCCCCAGTTATACAGAGACTTTAAAACTCATGATTTCAGAAACCTTGAATGTCTTTTTTCAAAAAGGCGTGGAGGGTGCAACACTAGGACTTCCCGAGAGGTCACCCATCCCAGTACTACTCTAGCCCAAGAACACTAAATTGTGGATTTTCAATGGGATCCGGTGCATTAATGCTATATGATCACACCCAATTAATGAAAATAATATTTCTTTTGTTTTTTGTTTTAATTGTTCGGCAATCTTCCATTCATAAATACTATCTTGCTATCTTTAATATTTTAATGCATTAGACAAGCTATTTAAAGCTTTTGTATGATCATGTGTGCCTTTTGCTATGCGCCATAAACTTTTGTTACCACTTTGGGATGTCCAATGATAATCTCAAAAATTTGGATAATGTTATCAACCAGTTTTTATGGGAAATTTTGATAATCTAGACTAGTCAGTTTTGCACGTGTAAGAAAAAGTTTTAAGTGGTTAAAATTGTTAAATAAAACATTTATAATGTATATTGTTGGTTTATATTTATATTATACAAGTAATAAAATAATGGTAATATGTTAATATTAATTTTATTTAAAAGTTAGTATATTATATTAATATATTAATTGTATGGTTAAGAAAATGTGTTTTCTCTTAAGAGGTAATATGTTCAAATCTAGAGGGGGTAGTGTATGTACACCTCTCTGTAGACTTTAGCAGTTAATCACTGCACAGAGGGGAGTCCCTCGTCCCATAAACAAGGGGTTTTATACACCAAATTGGTGTCTCGTTTCGCGGTGACCTTAAAAATAGATTATTATTATTATTATTATATTTTTGTTTTCTAAGTTTTATTTAGTGGTTTAATATTTTTGATACCATAAATTTTATTTAGTGATCTAATATTTTTAATAAAATATTAGTTGTTCAATATTTTTTATAACATAAGTTTTATTTAGTGATTTAATATTTTTAATAAAATATCTATGATATTTTGTTTAGTTATATTAATATATAAAAATATAAAATATTAGTCATTTAATTTTTAAAGTTATATTGTAATTATTTTTACACTAGTTAACCTAAGTTTTTCTTAATGATTAGATTTTTAATAAAATATATATGATATTTATTATTTAATTATATTAATATTATAAAAATAAAATGCTTATAATTTATGATATTAATAGTAATTTAATTCTAAAGTTATAATGCAATTTTTTATATTTGTTAAAATAATTTATTTTTTTATTTTTAATTTAAACATGTTTATTTTTAACAATTTTTTTGTATTTGTAAAAATAACTTAATTTTTAATTTATAGTTTAAACATGTCTATTTGACGATGATGGTTAACATTCCCTGAGACCAAACTTTGGTCTATTGGACCTAAAGAAACAAATTATTTAGTTTGTTTTAAAATTGTATTCATATGCGCAAAGAACTTGGAAAGAACCGTCCCTAGCTCACTATAATTTTGACATGTTAAAAGGTTAGGAAGGCTGGTATTACACCAAAGATTACGAAACTAAGATCTAATGTGGGTGTACGCAGGGCACTCTAAGAGGAAGTGATTTTCATCCTCAATGTCCATATTCTCACGGAGATGGCAGATCCTTTCCACCCATGGTGTTTTAGGAACTGCCCAATGACCTGTTTCATTATGGAGCTCATGAGAGTTCGTTCTTATCTTGTTTATATTAATTTTTTTCTTTGCACTAGTTAAAACAGAGAGATACTTTTGATCTTCTAGAGTAGGGTTGATGACCTCCTTATAATATCTTAATTTTCTTTTAGCCTCTAAATCTTTCTCACACCACATTTTCTCTTTAAACTTAGAAGTAACAATATTTTTAATGTTATTAATATTTTGCAATGCAACATTTTCATCGATCTCCCAATGGTCTAACCAAGCCCTGGCATCTTTATACTAACCTCACTTGAGCCTTAGGTGGTTTTGGATGGAATTTAAAGCTAGCTTAGGAAGTCTATGTCTCCCATGTTGTTGATTTTGTGCTTGTACAACATGAGCCTAGTCATAGCTAGGCTCTTGATAGGGGAAAGACCCACTTCTATAAGAAGAATGTGGTAGGGTGTATTGCTTTTAATTTTGAGGTTATATGTTATAAAATGCTTATGGATTTGCTCAATCTTTCTCCAGGATTCTCTAGAGATGTTGCAACCCCAAACCTCACACCCATACAAGATAATAGGAGTGACTAAGGTTTCAAAGAGGAGCTTCTTTTTATCCCACATCACAAGGTTTGCCGCTTTACAATTATTTTCAAGACCAAAATAAGCTTTCGACCCTCCATTAATCATTTTCTCAATGTTATAGTTTTAGTTGAGCTTGTGATGAATATCAATTCCTAGGTATTTGTAAGAAGACACTTCCTCCAAGTTGCTATTGTCATACACAAAATTAGCGTAAGTGTCATTCTTGGATTTGATAATCATAACTTTTGTTTTGTCAGTGTTAACGGTTATACCCATGGTAGAGCGAAAATCCTTAATAAGTCTTAGTTTCTTATCAAGATTAGATGGACACCTTACCAGAAGAACAATATCATCAGCATAGAGAAGAATGATGATGACTATTCTAGCAAATCCTGCTTCCTCTAAACAACCTTCCAGCTTATCGATGTTTAACTCCGATATTACACTTAATATCTTTCAACCACCCCTTATTGCTCTTAAACTTGGCAATGACATTCTCGTATAACCTTATTGCGGCAGCTCTCAACTCGAAAGGAACCTTTAGCTCTTCTAATCTATTCCACAAGTTATTTCTAGGTATCGTATCAAAATCCTTTCTAAAGTCCACAAAGAAACAAAAGAAATTGGATTTATCATTACGACATTCCTCCACAATGATCCTAAATGTAACGAGGTGTTCCATTGTTGAGTGTTGTCTTCTAAAACCCGCTTGGCCTTTAGCCTGCTTACCTTCACTTTCAAGACATATGTTGATCTTCTTTTCCAAGATAATACCATATAACTTGGCTCAGAGAGGGCTAATCATAATTGTCCAATAATTAGAGGGGTCATTTGTATCCCCACTTTTAAAAATAGGGATAATGAGGCTCCAAGTCCATGGTTTAGGGAACCCTTGCTTGACCGCTTGATTAAATAGCTTGTGGATGTGAGGGATGAGGACAAGTCCTCCAATTTTTAATATTTCTGCTTGGTAACCTTCAATCTCCCTAGATTTTCCATTTGCTAGACGCTTAACCCCAAAATATATGTCTTCTAATTATAAAACTTCTTTTGTAGTGAGCAGGGTTTCAAAGTTATCTATGACATTTGGGGATTCATAAAGCTTTTTAAGATAAGAATTCCAGTCATGTAAAGCAATTCTATTATTATCTTTATTTTTTCTAGTTAGAATCTCCCTCCAGAATTTCTTAGGAGCCACCTTAGAGAGGTGTAAGACATTTTCTTGTCTTTTATGAAAATATTGCATTCTTTTTCTTTTTAGTTAGGGCTTTGTATATTTTTATCTTGTCAGTTTTAAGAGACTCATCAAGAGCTTCCTTAATTTCTCTCCTTGCACTTTTACAATCTTTATCATTCCAAGGGTTGGTTTTGATATTTCCTTTATTACTTGAAACTTCAATTGAGAACTTGTTAATAGAATATGAGAGGGTTGTAGTAAAATTATGATAGAGGTATTCTATGTTGTCTATACTTAATAAAGGAAGCAAATGGATTTTTAATTCATTTAGAAAAATATCATTTTTATTTCTATCAAAGATCAAATTTTTTTGGCTATGAGGGTTATCTTCTATAGGATCTCTATGCATGACAAAATTGAGAGTTACAATTAAAGGCCCATGATCCGAGTCAGGCTCGTGGTCGTTTAAGATGTCAAAATTTATTATTTCGTTGTATAAAGGGATATCGGAAATAACATAGTTAACCATGCTGCTACCAAGCCCGCGGATACATGTCATTTGGATAGAATTGGGCCACTTCTTTAGACCATTGCAAATTATGATATCTTGAGCACTACAGAGCTTGACTAGATCAGACCCAAAAAAAATTCCCCTGGATCTTCAAAGCTTCTTTTGTACCTGCCAGCTAGCGTAAGGTCTTCGTCTAGACAAAAAGGGTTAGGGTTGGAATGATTGCTAGAAGAATAACTTGGTTGCTTGATGTTTGAGCATTAAAGTCACCCATTAGGAGGATCTTACCTTCATTCCTTAGGCTAGAAATATCATTCTCTAAACCATTGTAAGGACATTTTTTATCTAAATTGTTTTTCTTATAGAAGTTAGAATTAATAGGGGCAAAATAACACATTGTTATATAGGTTTTTTTTATCATTAATATCAATAATCTCTATCCAAATATATTGGTTGTAAGGGTCTTTTTTATAAATCCTGGCATGGGGGGATATGGTCTTCCTAATATAACAAGCTATACCCCCAATGCCTCTACGATAGGATCGCTTGTTCCAGTTTGACCATAGTACAAAGCCATCTATGTTTGGGACCTTAGATTCTTTGTGCTCCCAAGTTTCAACTAACAATATAATATCAAATTCATTCGAGATCCAACTTAGCTTGGGGCCTTTGTTCCATGGAAAGCCCCGACTATTCCAAGAAAGAATCTGGAGCATGTTGAGTTGCTATTTATTACTATATTTTTTGTTTCTATATCAAATAACGACTTTTCTATTTTCGATTATTGGTCATTTTCCTTCCTTCCTGGCTTCTTTTACCTTTTGAACCTCCTTTCTTAATTCTGCTTTATCTTCTGGAATTAGATCTTTTGTTTATAAATATTCTTGTTCCTTTTAGACTTGAGGTTTTACTAAATATGTCGTACTTATAGTCAGTAGAGCTCACCTTTATTCGGATCATCCTTCATTTATTCTCAGTTAATTTCCCTAACCTTGTTGCTTATGTGAGACATGTTGTTTCAATTTGTAATCTATTATGTAATTCTGTCTGGACTATGGCTAATGTATCCTCGTATACCTCCTCTTTCAAACCGAAGATTACAAGGTTCAAGGCCCTTTTGTTACGCTCATTGTCTAATTCTATCATTTTTTTCATTTCCTCTTTAATGGGTTTGATATCTAATTTACCTGCCACACTATTTAGGGTGAGATTGTTATTAATTTTTTCTTCTAGTTTTGTAATCATGTCCTTCATTTTAAGACTTTCTAAAGTATCAACATCTCCTTGTTGAGATGTTTGGTTTGTATCTTGGTTTTTTTTTTTCTATTACATGCAATCTAATCTCCATTGTCTCCATTTTATTCTCCAATAGTTTTGTTTTATTTTCTATTTTTTTTATCTTGTCTTCAAGAGATGTAAATTTATTTTCCAGCATGGCTTCTAACTCTGTTTGTATCTTAACTTCTCTTTCTTCTCTACATTTCTCTAATGACTTTATATACTCATAAAGGCTCTGTAGAGTGATTGTGCTAGGTATACCTTTGACAATATTTGGTAGATGCGGTGAATTATTCATACTCGTAAGCAAAAAGAAATATATGAGCAGTATATATGTATTAGAAAAAAGATAAGGAATGCGTGCACCTGGTATAACCGTTCCAGGTCACCTTCCAACCCTAGTTCAGATCGTAGAGATTGGATGGACGGATGGACCCATGAGAAAATCGCAAAGATCAAATTCAGCCTGTGAAAAAGAAAATTGTAGAGAGAAAATTCGACCTGTGAAAAATTCAGATGGACCCGCAGATCAAATAGTAGTTCAAACCGTCGAAGTTAAAATCGCAGTTCAAATAGCCGAAGTTCTGATGGCCACAGTTCAAATGTAATAAAAGGTGTAAGATTGTCGAAGTTCAAATAGCAGTTCAGATCACCAAAGTTCAAATCCCAGTTCAAATGGCTGAAGTTCAGATCGCCAAAGTTCAAATGGCCGCAGTTCACCTTATCCACTAAACACTTTACAAACTTAAAAAAATTCGACCCCCAGTTCAAAGATGGAAGATACTGTTTTGTTAATATATTTTACAATATTATATTTAATTATTATTTTTTATCATTGTGGTGTGATCCTTTCCTGCCCTTATTTGGGCTCATCAGGTAGACAAATGATTGGGATCTGCACTATGATATCATTGTGGTATAATCCTTATTGTATTGTAATTATTTTTTAACTTTTTTATTTTGACATTGAGCTATGACTATTTATTTAACCAACTTAATAGTTAACTTCTTAAATATCAAGAATATTGTTTTATTAGTATGATAATTATATAAAAGAACATTGTTTTAATCAAAGTAGTGTGGAGATTTACAAAAATATATGTTTAGGAAAAAAACATTATAATGATTTGATAACTCATGTTGTTTAAAAAAACTATACTTTATGGAATGAAGGATGGGTTAAATTTGATACTATAAACAAAAATACACGACTTAATAATTCATTAATGTTTTAGTAAAATAAATCAAGCTTTATATTAAAAAATAGATTTTATCTTTTATCTAATTAATAACTTGAATTTTTTTAAACCAAAATAACATTCATAGCTTTTAATAGCTAAAACAAATTACCAAATGTCCATAAAAATGTTTAGCTATAATAAGGCATAAGAGAGTTTTACAAGCATTTATAATGTAGAGATGAACAAATTTGACAAGCATTTACATTGAGAGACACTTTCTATAACTTAAGTAGAAGTGCCACATTTGTAACATTAACATGGCACATAGGTGAAATCATGAAACTTGGTGTCTATTCGGTGAGAAACATTTTTTCTGAATCCATATTCTATAACCTTTCGGTCGAACTAATTTATGTTTTTGGCTGGACAAATTCAACTAACTTTCGGCCGAAAGTTAAAGTTAACGGTATGCCTCGTAATGCACGCTCTGCGTGGATGGGCAAGAAAATAACGTCCGATAGATAGGTTTTTGGTTGAAAAGGTGTTCGACTGAACAACTTTTCGACCAAAAACCCTTCTATATATATTAACATAATGCCATTGTTTATTGTTTTTGACGTTGTTTGTTTGTTACAGTCTTCGACGCCATGCTCGGTCTGCTAGTGTCATGCTCAGTCTGTTGGTGCACCCTGCTCAGTCTGTTGGTCCCCTGTTTGATCTACTGGTGCACCTTGATCGGTCCATTGTTTCCCTGCTTAGTCTGCTAGTGCGCCTTTCTCGGTTTGTTGGTCCTTTGCTCGGTATGTTGGTGTGCCCTACTCGGTTTGTTGGTTCCATGCTTGGTCTGTTGTTGTGGTGGATTCGTTCGTGGTGTGGTGTATCCATTGATGAGTTGTTGTGGTGGATTCGTGTATTCCCTTTGTCTTCCCTGTGGATCCCTACTCAATCTAGTGGTTTCGTTGGTGTTGTGGTGGAGTCGTTGGTGGTGAAGTGGAGTCATCGGTGGTGAAGTGGAGTTATTGACGAGTTGATGTGGTAGAGTCGTACCCTATGGAGTCGTGGTCAATTTGTGGACCTTTGTCTTGTCTGTGGAGCTCTACCCTTTGGAGCCATGTCTACCCTGTGGAGTTGTGTTTGCTCAATCTGTTTGTCTTTGGGGCCTTGCTCGGTCCATGGAGCTTTGTCCACATAGACAACCAACAATCATCTCTACAGATAAGTCCTATTTTTATTGTAGTGTTTTTTTATTTATTTTTATTTTTAAATTAAAAAAATGAAATGATGTGTAATAAAACAATTGAAATATTTCCTTTCAACAATTTGGATTCGTTTCTGCTTGGTCTGTTTTCCTTTGGAGCCTTGCTTGTCCTGTGGAGATATGCCACACGTAGACGACCAACGATCATATCTATATGTAAGTCTCATTTTTATTGCAATGTTTTTTATTGTTTTTTAAATTAAAAAAATGAAATGATGCGTAATGAAACAATTGAAATATTTTCTTTCAACAATTTACAAGTACTAGTAATTTCATAACAAGCACATAACCTCTCCAAGATTAGTAACACTATTGAAAGTTGTATATATTAGTAATCATTACACTACTAATGGTATAAGTAAGCTTATTAATATCACTTTTTTTTGTATAATCTTAGTATGATATAAGAATCATGGTTATAGAACACTCAACAACCTATCATAGTTTCTTATTCATTATAGGTTTTACGTTTTATCACTAGTTACTCTAGTTAGAACTATTACCATTGATTACATATTGCTTGAATACTATTACACTACTGGTATTGTTGAACAACACGAATAGATTCACTAGTGATATCCCAATATTAGTACCATTGTTATAAGAAAGAGGAACGTCATTGATTAAAGATATAGGACATAATATCCTAACTACCTACTGCAAAATTATTGGTTTTGAGGGGCATAAATATAGTCCTAATCAGATCCTAAAATATAGAACATTATTTTTAGTTATCTTTTATAAACTATTTTATTGCTAATATTTACAACACTATATATAATAAAGAATATTTACTGCTAGTTATAAGAAAGACACCTTCATGCTTCTACGCTTCCTTACTTTATATTCAGCATGGAAACTTCTACAACGGTCCACTTATTTAGTAGACCTTAGGCATGCAAGTTTAAAATAATAATTTAACAGATTTATAAAGACAAAACCCGGTTCCTAGACATACCTTTCCTTATGGTGTGACGACTTTTGATGGGAACATGGCCTTAGCAACTTTCTTATCATACTGAGTAAACTATTGGGGATTGGTACGAACTGTAGCCTTCCCTTCAACTATCCTCTAGAGATCAATCTCTTCCATTATCATCTGCAACCTGCATTTCCTAGGGGTTAAGTTGGAAGTTTCCTCTTGTCGGTTACACTCTTTGAGACCCGACATCATGTTTGTAATTCCTGCAGTTCCTTTGAATTTCATTGGCATATAGATAAGCATAACATAATAAGGGCATAAGGACATTAGATACCAGTTACCATGAGTCAGTCTCAATTTTGCCATTCGGCAAGGAAAGTCTTCCCCCACATAATGAGGGCATAGCCTGTATTTGCTTGTCTCTGCATTATCATAGCCTGTCTTTGCATTATCATAGCTTGTATATGGTTGTCTTTGCATTATCATAGCCTATCTCTGCATTATCATAGTTTGTACTTTATTTTAAGTTTTATAAAAAAAATTATGAAAATTATCTAGTGCCAATTTCATTTTAGTTTTATGAATAAAACGTAGTTATTCAGTCCTATTCATCCATTTATTTATATAGGGGTGATGGGAGATGGATCATATGGTGTGTAATTGGGTGATATATTATACCCTTAAAAAGAATATCCTTCGAATGAGGAATGGCTTGCTCGGGATAAATAAAAGGGGGAACAACACAAATTCACATAAGAAAGAGGGGCAAACAATAAATATATTGAATTGGTCTTTTGTGTCCTCAAAATATTTCCATGGGATACACTGCATAACAATCTTATCGGCAGTCTCCATTGGCTAAATTGCATTAGTTCATTGATGCTTGTCTTGATGTTTATAGGAGATATACTAGATATGGATCGCAATGAGGTGTTGACTCATTCTTCGAGTCAAATATGTACTAGAACATCTAATGAGACGATGACACCTATTACAAAACATACGTCTAGTGAAATACCTTTGAATGTTAGCTCTCGAAGATGGTCTGATACATCTAGAGATTCCAGTGTATTATATCGAGACATTGGTATGTGTTTAAAATTTATGCACATGCAAAATTTTGAGTATGTATGCATATTTAGATTTGTTTTAAATCTTGTTCATTGATTTTACTAATGATTAGCACTTTTCTTTGTAGAGAGACGACACAATATATTGTCTCATGAGAGTAAGAAAGCATCTATATATGTTCGTTTGTTTTATTCATCACGTGGTTGATTTCCCTCTTTTGGTTGTCATTTTAGAGAACGACCAATAAACCAACCACATTTTATCAGTAATTTGTTGTATATATATAATTTATTTAAATAAATTACAAATTTTCACGTGTATATATATGCTTGTGCCTTTATATACTAAAGTATACATGATCACATGTGTTTGTAGAGGATCGTGGTTTTGCTAAGGGTTACGATGACGCATTCAAAGATTATGATGGTGATGAGTTAAGGGGTGTCTTTGAAGGTGATGATGCAAGGGGTGGAGATGTTGAGGATGATGCAAGGGGCCAAGATCAAGGTTATGAAAATTCTTGTCGAAAGGGTCAAGTTCGATGAAGGGTTAATTTCGAATAGGCGAATGGTTGTAATCCCACGACCATTTATCTGTTAGATATACTTGATGCTCTTCCTTGGGAAAATTATATTGTTTCTGTCACCCTTGAAAAATCCACATCCCACAATAACAAATTGAGGGATGGTCTTTCTAACTTGGAACTCCTAGTTGAGAGTCAACAAATTTTGCAAATACTTTTGGAATCTTTAGACAAGTTCATTAATTCCTATAGAAGTATTGGGCCAACAACATATTGTTTTATTCACTTGATGAGAATGCAGAAGGCTCAGGTGATGGGTCCTGACAAGTGGGTTGATGTAGAGGAGAGGGTATCAAAAGAAGATGTCATTTCAATTTTTAATTTTAAAGGAGGACCGAAGCGAAAGATGTTAAAGGTGTAATATTTCAAGCACCCTGAGATTGCACACCATATCTATGATAGATTCTTTGCAGTCTATGGTATATTTCCATGGAATGATGAAGTGCCACATTATTTTGCAACATTTTTTATGTCTGAGTTTTTTTTAACATGAAGCCAGATTACACAGATGCTCCATACAAATTTTATGGGACTGGAAAAGTTATAACGTATGAACGGGAAGGAGCCTTTCGAGATCCATTGTTGCCTAAGGCTACACCTTATTTTGTGCCTCAGCCACAAATACTTGTTACTTTACGACCATATATGGATGTGACCTCTCAGATTGGTCTAGAGGAAAGAAACATTATAGGAGACAACTTACAATATGCTCTAGTGGGGTTGATGTGGGCATGAATCGACATAGATCATGTGCTTATATAGTGCAGGTTTTTCTTATAAAACAAATATTGAGGTATATTCAATGAGCAGTGAAGATGTCAAGGCCTATGCAAAACTTTTTCGAGATGGGTGTTTTAAGTTACTCAATCACAAGCGAGAAGAGAGGGGGGAGGTATTGAGAACTTTTGTTTTTACCTCATAATTGTTATATCATGTTTTGTTAGTTTATCTAGATATATATAACAATTAACATTTAAAATGAACTCATGTGAATTTTAGTTCACCCAAATGTTGGAGGAATGTAATTTTATGGTCGATTCTAGTTTAACCTAGGGCTAGTGAAAGAGGTACATTTGCATAAATATCTATAAATTTATATGTTCTCATTAATGTCATGACACCTTTTTCAAAGATTGAAATTTTGGTTGTGTTCACAGATCCTGATCCCTTCTCCTAGGACTATGGGTATTGGGCCCTTGTCATCATCAATTTTGGGAGACATTCCCAGTGTCTCCCAAGATATCGAAGTAAATTGCACCTTTCAAATCTTTTAGTAATGATTAAAGAAAAATTGACATTTTGTTTAAATTTATTTTATGTTGTAAATTACATGTTTCAAATGTTTAAGTTTAATGATTGACATCTTAGTTAAATTTATTTTATGTATGTATGAAAAGTTTAAGTAATGAATTGTAGGTTGCTAAACAGACTCTATAGCCTTCCACAAATTTGGATGTGGTGACCTCTTTGGGTGTGGGGCTCATTGAGGTATAATTATTCATATTTATGATTTTAAATTCCAATTGTATTTTTATTAAAGTGTATTTACAGTATAAAATTTATATATTGAAGCTTAATTAAATGGTGCATGTGTTATAGGTCAATCACGAGGAGAATGTCGATGAAGAAGTGGATAATGATATCCATACAATGAAATATTACACAGTTATGTTTTTATACTTGTGTTTGTTAATGAAATTGAATTAGAGCTTTAAAATTATCATTTTAACCTATATATATATATATAGTTTTTGGATCAAGTTCAAATATAAATTCATTTTGTTTAAATGATTTACTTTGGTCATGTGATGCATAGAATTATTTATGTCTTTCGAATTAGTTAATGTTTATATACTATGTGGCACTTGTGTTTAAATGATTTTCCTAAAGATATTATTTTTGGTCATCATGTATAGATTTAAATAATGTTTTAGATTTATGTATAACTATGGATTTGATTGGATATGTTAGTTAGGAATGTTTTCAATCATCTACGTAGAATAATATAAGATAGAGTAGAATATTCAATTAGATACACTTTATACAAATTTTATAATACAAGATTGGTTCTAAGATTAGGTGTATGACTATATAAATCGTTCTAGGACACTATTATTTCGAGAATAATTAGTTTGACTTATCATGTGTCAAAAATTCTCTCTTTTGGTTTTCATTTTAAGCTAATTCAATATTCTTTTGAAATCTTTGTTTATCGCTTTACTTAAAAATATTATTATTATGAAAAGAGGAAACATGTTTTGTGTTAAGGTTCTCTTGAATATTGGTTTTATATAGTTATAAACTTTAATGTATCATCTTTACCCTTCTAATAAAAATGAACAACAAACTATTTGTTATGTATATATATGTGTGTGTGTGTGTGTGTGGAATAGAGTTTTTTCTATAACTATATGGTGACAAACTCTGTATATAATAGTATCAAACAATTTGTTGCTAATTTTTTTTGGAATACCCATGTTTTGCTTTAGTACATGAACTTTCCTAATTATTCCACAAATGAAACAATATTTATTTTGAAGTTCATGGCATGATAAAGGGAAAGATACATAAGAGCTTTAAGTTATATTATTATATCTAAAATTTCAATTTCATTGATTATGATCATTGATATCATGATTATATTTCGTTAATGATATTAGTGTGTATAATGCAATTTTATAGAGTTCTTCAATTTGAATATTGACTTTTTGGTAGGACAATTTGTTTAAATTCTGTTAATTTAAAACAATATTGTATATAACAATAAAAAGAATGAAAATCCATGTAAGACAATAAGAAAAATGTAAGTATTTTAACACTCTTTTAATCTAATTTGTTATTTTAGAATTTTTTATTGAACAAAAGTAACAATTATGGATATTTACTTGATGCATATCACAATGTTATAAAGTTATAGCCACTCAATACAATTCATCAATCAATTTGATGTACATAATATCAACAATATAAGAACAATATATCATATAAGTTTCATCAATTTGATGTACAAAAGATCAACAATCTAAGAACAATATCATATAAGTTTCAAAGTTAAACAAATCTCATAATTCAACAATTTAATAACACATACTCAAGTCAGTCAGCATGAACTTGCAAATTGTCCTCCGTAAAGAAGAAGAAGAAGAACGGCTCAAATCAAGATGCCTCTAACTAAAAGTAGGAGACCAGAATACTAAATTCTTCCACAATCAGTGCAAGGAGCGCAATAGAAAAAATATCATCAAAGAGATCACTTCTGAAGACGGAGGCCAAATCTCAGATCCGAAAGAAATAAAAGATAAGGTAAAAAATTTCTTTGAAGAACTCTACAGCGAAGATGAAGAACCCCATGAAGAAGATCTAACCTCTCTTAGCAATGAGATCCCTAATATTCTACAACAAGACATTGAATTTCTTACTCAAAAGGTAACTCTTGAAGAAATTAAAAAGGTTGTTTGGTCACTACATCCAGACAAGGCCCTTGGTCTGGATGGATTTACTATCAGCTTTTACAGGAGCTGCTGGCACATCATTAAAAAAGACCTCCTGAGAAT
Source organism: Pseudotsuga menziesii (assembly GCA_001517045.1). Classification (NCBI taxonomy): domain Eukaryota; kingdom Viridiplantae; phylum Streptophyta; class Pinopsida; order Pinales; family Pinaceae; genus Pseudotsuga; species Pseudotsuga menziesii. Next base: position 45,318 of record LPNX010870660.1, read on the forward strand.
GATCACCTGGACCCAAGAAAGAGATAAGATAGGGGGAGATACCAACTCTACCTTCTTGGCTCTCATCCCGTAAGAAAGAAATCTTTTGTCTATAAAGAGGTACAGGCTGATCTCCTTGTGTAACTCCTCCTACAAAATCCTTACCAAGATCATCTCTAACAGGTTGAAAAAGGTAATCCCTCTCATCATCTCAGAAAACCAAGGAGGGTTCATAGCTAGTAGGAAAATTTACGACAATATTCTCTTGGTTCAAGAAGTAATACACTCCCTCCAAGCTCAAAAAGAAGTAGGAATGGCCATCAAGCTGGATCTCGCCAATTCCTTTGATAGAGTAAAGCACTCCTTCCTCTACAAGGTAATGGATAGATTTGGATTTCCTCCTTCCTTTTTCAGATGGGTAAAAGCTTGCATTGACATCCCTTGGGTGGATCCTCTCATCAATGGGAGACCTATGGACTTCTTTCAAGCCAAATGTGGTATTCATCAAGGGTGACCAATGTCTCCCTTTCTTTACGACACCATCTTGCTTGGTAGTGCTTCCACCCAAATCGAAAGAAGGATCAAAAATTCCCTGGACATGTTCCTGAATGCCTCCGGAAGTAAATTAAATTCAATTAAATCTTGGTTCTATGGTTGGAACTGCCCCACAGCTACCCTTTGAGATATTGCTCAGATTCTGGGAATCAAGGTTAATATATATTGGACCTCCTTCATGTACTTGGGCATCACCATAACTAAGCGCTCCAGCAACTCTCAGACTTGGAAACCCATCATCTAGAAGATAAAGAACAAACTCCACACTTGGGGGTCTCGATGGCTAAACTTAGATGGACAATTAACTTTGATTAAATCAGTCCTTTCCTCCTACCCAATCTTCTCGTTTGCCATTACCCTAGCTCCTAAATCAATCCTAAATGAAATAAGAAAAGAACTGAGAAATTTCCTATGGCAAGGAGGAAAAACCCTTGGAAAAAAATTCAATCTGGTTAATTGGGACAATGTGCTGGAGGACAAAAATAGAGGAGGACTAGGAATTAGGGATCCTGGAATGATGAATCAGGAAATGGGTGCCAAGCTGGTCTGGCGTCTCATATCAGGAAGAAAGGAATGGTGGAAGGAGGGCCTACAGAAAAAATACATAAAAATTCCTAGAATTAGGAGTCTAGACACAGATTGGAAAGGAAAAGATACATCTGTCTAGAATTTGTGAAAAAATTCTGTCGGTCTAGTTAATGTTTATTGGATACCTGGCAATGGGAAAATAATTATCCCTTAGGCCGATAATATCCTTGGTCTCCCTCCTACCACAGACCTTCAAAATCTAAGATCTTGGATGCAAGAAATGGGATACACCAAGCTTTATGATATATCTTCTTGGAACAGCAGAGGAGATTGGACGTGATGGAAAACTTTGCAACCTCTAGATCATCTTGAAGAATATTACCAACACTTATCCTCCCTTATGCACGGAAAATATACGTTGAATCTACAGGATTGAGATGTCAAAGGATGGGGAACTCATGGGAATTACATAGTAAAGGAAGGTTTCAAAATCCTAAAAAAAAATAGTGAAGGGAATCAAACCACAATCAACTAAAAGAAGGCATGGAACTCTGACTGCATCCCTAAAGTCAATATTTTTTTTCTAGTTGCTAGCTCAAAACAAGCTACTAGCTGCTGATAATCTCAGAAAGAGAGGGTTCGAGGTCCCTTCAAGATGTGCATTGTGTGCCTCACACTTTGAAACTTCCCTTCATCTTTTTTTTAACTTCCCAGTAGCCATTCAAATCTGGAATTACACCCTTGATTCTCTGACAGGAAATGTGCATCTTCCTTCTAATATTAAGGACATGGTTTCAAATTGGAAATTGTTCTACCTCGGTAGGACAAGAGGGAAGCCCACTATGCTGCGAATTTGGAACACTATCCCCCAAAATACCCACTGGAAAATTTGGATCTCAAGAAATAGAGCTATCTTCGAGGGGGGAAAAGTAGACCCCAGACGTATAGCTACCAAAATTCAAAACATGATTGTTGAAAAGCTGGGCAGCAAACACGTCACTTTCAATGGTTCAGAACAACTCAACTCCATGGAAACAAATTTCTACAAAAGCATAAACATGTAGAGTTCCCCTCAAATCAATCAAATCACTCACACTCTTTTTAATTGGGAAATAAGAAAAGGGAAAGAAGAATTCCAGCAATGGAGGAAAACTTTGTTTTGCCACACTCTTTTCTTCGATGGAGCTTTGAAAGGCAACCCTGGGGAGGTTGGGGCTGGTGGGATCATTTTTGACCCAGGAGGAAACATAGTTACTACATTCACTTGGGGGATTGGGCGAAAAACCAATAACGAATCCGAATGGCTCGCTCTCCTCCTTAGTATTGATCTCGTCAAAAAGGGAAACATCAGCAAGATTATTGTCTTTGGAGACTCTAAACAAATTATCTAGAAAATGAGGACCGAAAAAAACTTAGGTGAGACTAATTGTTGTCGTTTATACAACCGCATCATCAGATTAAGCTCAAATCTACAGGCTACTTATTTCCACATTCTAAGGAAAAACAATACTCTGGATGACAATATGGAAAATAGAGGTGTTAAGAATAAACTTGGAACTGTCTCAATTGGTGATCAAATCCTCCTCAAGCACATTCCTTAATTTCTACAGCTCTAGGGGGATCTACCTCTCCACCCCCCTCTTCGTCCTTCTCCATTGCCTGAGCCCATGTTCATTGATGCTACAGAATCATAGAGATGGTGCAGTTGGTCTTTTGAAATTCAAGCCGCTACTTCTACATTTCAGAACTCAAAGCCACTTTATCACATGTTCTTCAGATTCCTCCGGAATGATTTTGCTCAGGTATAATCAAGAGAGCTCTTATAGCAGCGTTCCCTTGGAAGTTGATGGGATCCCTCTCTCTGTTGGTCTTAGTAACATTCAGAATTGTAGCAAATTTCTCTATCAGTTCGTGGAAGAGGTTTATGACTAACGTGGAATACGTAGGAGCAACCCATCAAGCTTGGTTTAGGTAATCACTCTCATTGCTCAATTCAGTGGCCTCTTCTGGAGATATAGGAGCAAGACAGCATGGCAAGTCGGCTCTCAGATAGGGTGCGCCAAAGAATCAGGCACCTCCTCTTGCTCATTTTTGAAAATTTTGAGAATCACTTATAAACTCCTTGGTTTTACATGTATTTTTGTCTTTTGCTAAAAGGTCAATTCATCAATCAGTACCCCTGCAGGGGCTTCTTTAGAACCAACAAAAATCCCAGAATCCTTCTCCTCTCTATGGCTGGCTTAGATGGCTTTGTGAACTATTCCATAGTAGTCCAAGTGCAATTTCTATCTCCAAATTATCTAAGGATGGTTGTGCTCAGCCTTTTTTCTTATATATAAAGCTTTCTACGGTTTCTGTTAAAAACACATTATAATTTTGAACAATCAATTTTTAAGGAATGTACATAAAAAATCATCAAAATGATCTACCAAAATTATCAATAATCACTCTATTTGATTGTCACAATTATAAAACCAATCAAGATGTCCAATGTAAAAAGTACATCATGTTCAACATGTTTCAAATTAGAAATAAGATCGTAAAGGAATGTCGTCTTCAATTATTCTTTAATGATCAACTTTTGACATCTTCCATCTTCTAGCTTTAAATTTTTTATTTGATTTAACTTCTATCAAATTTATGCGAGCTACGCATACCAAATGACTATATTGGCAACATATGACATCAGGTTGATAGTCTTTAAAGTGAATGTCACTTTCAGTTTGATGTGTTTCTTGAAAAAAATAACATTTAAATAGAATTGACCTCCTTTCATATATGAAACCTTTGTCATCAAAGTCCTCCAATAATTTCATCTTTCTCTCTGTGCATCACATCAAATAATATATAACATTTTCATTGTTGTCTATGGGTACAACCACAACATATACATCTCATGCACATAAATAAGAACGTTGAATTTGTCAAATTCATCTTCATTATAAAACAACTTTCATATA